>JBAIAC010000171.1:0-178369 GCA_037349315.1 Chelydra serpentina
GTGTCTCTGGAGCTGCGCCCCGGGGAGGTGACGGCGCTGGTGGGCCCGTCGGGCGCGGGGAAGTCGGCGCTGGTGGCCCTGCTGGAGCGTTTCTACGAGCCCCAGCGCGGGCGTCTGCTGCTGGACGGGCGGGACCTGCGGGAGTACGAGCATCACTACCTGCACAGCAAGGTACCCCCCTGCCGCCCCCCCACTGCCCCCCCATCGGTACCTGCACAGCCAGGTACCCCCCTGCCGCCCCCCCACTGCCCCCCCATCGGTACCTGCACAGCAAGGTACCCCCCTGCCGCCCCCCCACTGCTCCCCCCATCGCTACCTGCACAGCAAGGTACCCCCCTGCCGCCCCCCCACTGCTCCCCCATCGGTACCTGCACAGCCAGGTACCCCCCTGCCGCCCCCCCACTGCCCCCCCATCGGTACCTGCACAGCAAGGTACCCCCCTGCCGCCCCCCCACTGCTCCCCCCATCGCTACCTGCACAGCAAAGTACCCCCCTGCTGCCCCCCCCACTGCCCCCCCATCGCTACCTGCACAGCAAGGTACCCCCCTGCCGCCCCCCCCACTGCCCCCCCATCACTACCTGCACAGCAAGGTACCCCCCTGCTGCCCCCCCACTGCTTCCCCCATTGCTACCTGCACAGCAAGGTACCCCCCTGCCGCCCCCCCACTGGCCCCCCATCGGTACCTGCACAGCCAGGTACCCCCTGCTGCCCCCCCACTGCTCCCCCATCGGTACCTGCACTGCAAGGTACCCCCCTGCCGTCCCCCCACTGCTCCCCCATCGCTACCTGCACTGCAAGGTACCCCCCTGCCGCCCCCCCACTGCTCCCCCATCGCTACCTGCACAGCAAGTTACCCCCCTGCCGCCCCCCCACTGCCCCCCCATCGCTACCTGCACAGCAAGGTACCCCCCTGCTGCCCCCCCACTGCCCCCCCATCGCTACCTGCACAGCAAGGTACCCCCCTGCCGCCCCCCCACTGCTACCTGCACAGCAAAGTACCCCCCTGCCGCCCCCCCACTGCTCCCCCATCGCTACCTGCACAGCAAGGTAGCCCCCTGCCGCCCCCCCACTGCTTCCCCCATCGGTACCTGCACAGCAAGGTACCCCCCTGCTGCCCCCCACTGCTCCCCCCATCGCTACCTGCACTGCAAGGTACCCCCCTGCCGCCCCCCCACTGCTCCCCCATCGCTACCTGCACAGCAAGGTACCCCCCTGCTGCCCCCCAACTGCTCCCCCCATCGCTACCTGCACTGCAAGGTACCCCCCTGCCGCCCCCCCACTGCTCCCCCATCGCTACCTGCACAGCAAGGTACCCCCCTGCCGCCCCCCCACTGCTACCTGCACAGCAAGGTACCCCCCTGCCGCCCCCCCACTGCTTCCCCCCATCGGTACCTGCACAGCAAGGTACCCCCCTGCCGCCCCCCCACTGCCCCCCCATCGCTACCTGCACAGCCAGGTACCCCCCTGCCGCCCCCCACTGCTCCCCCCATTGCTACCTGCACAGCAAGGTACCCTCCTGCCGCCCCCCCACTGCCCCCCCATCGCTACCTGCACAGCAAGGTACCCCCTGCCGCCTCCCCACTGCCCCCCCATTGCTACCTGCACAGCAAGGTACCCCCCTGCCGCCCCCCCACTGCTCCCCCCATCGCTACCTGCACAGCAAGGTACCCCCCTGCTGCCCCCCCACTACCCCCCCATCGCTACCTGCACAGCAAGGTACCCCCCTGCCGCCCCCACACTGCTTCCCCCATCGCCACCTGCACAGCAAGGTACCCCCCTGCCGCCCCCCCACTGCTTCCCCCATCGCCACCTGCACAGCAAGGTACCCCCCTGCCGCCTCCCCACTGCCCCCCCATTGCAACCTGCACAGCAAGGTACCCCCCTGCTGCCCCCCCACTGCCCCCCCATCGCTACCTGCACAGCAAGGTACCCCCCTGCCGCCCCCCCACTGCTTCCCCCATCGCCACCTGCACAGCAAGGTACCCCCCTGCCGCCCCCCCACTGCTCCCCCATCGCTACCTGCACAGCAAGGTACCCCCCTGCCGCCCCCCCACTGCTTCCCCCATCGCTACCTGCACAGCAAGGTACCCCCCTGCTGCCCCCCACTGCCCCCCCATCGCTATCTGCACAGCAAGGTACCCCCCTGCTGCCCCCCCACTGCTCCCCCATCGCTACCTGCACAGCAAGGTACCCTCCTGCTGCCCCCCCACTGCTCCCCCATCGCTCTCTGCACAGCAAGGTACCCCCCTGCCGCCCCCCCACTGCTACCTGCACAGCAAGGTACCCCCCTGCCGCCCCCCCACTGCTACCTGCACAGCAAGGTACCCCCCTGCTGCCCCCACACTGCTCCCCCCATCGCTACCTGCACAGCAAGGTACCTCCCTGCCACCCCCCCACTGCTCCCCCCATCGCTACCTGCACAGCAAGGTACCCCCCTGCCACCACCCCCCACTGCTCCCCCCATCGCTACCTGCACAGCAAGGTACCCCCCTGCTGCGCCCCCACTGCTCCCCCCATCGCTACCTGCACAGCAAGGTACCCCCCTGCCGCCCCCCCACTGCTCCCCCATCGCTACCTGCACAGCAAGGTACCCCCCTGCCGCCCCCCCCTGCTCTCCCACCGCTACCTGCACAGCCAGGTACCCCCCTGCCACCCCCCCACTGCTTGTAACCTCTGAACCCTCCCACCCCGCTCAGGTGTCTCCACCCCCCTTGCATGTCAATATCTGGGGTATCGCCCCCCCCACGTGGGGCAGGGATCCCAGACCTTGCGCAGGGGAATTCCCCGGCAGCAGGAGCCTCTTGGGGGCCCTGCCCCAGCCAGCCCCACGCTAGGTCCCCAGGGTCCCTCAGCCTCTGTCAGCCCCGTTAGGTGCGGTGAGTCTGTGCGTTCTCAGCCCCTCCATCTCCCGGCCTCGCCCCCAGGTGGCGCTGGTGAGCCAGAAGCCGGTGCTGTTCGCCCGCTCGCTGCACCAGAACATCGCCTACGGGCTGGGGGGCCGCAGCCGGCAGGAGGTGACGGGGGCTGCCCGGCGCGCCAACGCCCACGGCTTCATCGCCCGGCTGAGCCAGGGCTACGACACAGGTACCAGCACCCCAGTACCCCCTGGAACCCCAATATCCCCCCAGTACCCCCTGGGACCCCCAACCCCCCTGGGACCCCAATATCCCTCCCCCCAGCACCCCAACGCCCATGGCTTCATCGCCAGGCTGAGCCAGGGCTACGACACAGGTACCAGCACCCCAATACCCCCTGGGACCCCAATATCCCCCCCAGTACCCCCTGGGACCCCCAACCCCCCTGGGACCCCAATATCCCTCCCCCCAGCACCCCAACGCCCACGGCTTCATCGCCCGGCTGAGCCAGGGCTACGACACAGGTACTGAGCCCTATACACCCCCCGGGACTCCTATACCCCTCCCCCAGAAACGCAGTGCCCCCCGGGACCCTCAACCCCCTTGGGACCCCAGTACCCCTCCCCCCAGCACCCCAATGCCCACGGCTTCAGCACCTGGCTGAGCCAGGGCTACGACACAGGTACCAGCACCCCAGTACCCCCTGGGACCCCCAACCCCCCTGGGTCCCCAATATCCCTCCCCCCAGCACCCCAACGCCCACGGCTTCATCGCCAGGCTGAGCCAGGGCTACGACACAGGTACCAGCACCCCAGTACCCCCTGGAACCCCAATATCCCCCCAGGACCCCCTGGGACCCCCAACCCCCCTGGGTCCCCAATATCCCTCCCCCCAGCACCGCAACGCCCACGGCTTCATCGCCAGGCTGAGCCAGGGCTACGACACAGGTACCAGCACCCCAGTACCCCCTGGAACCCCAATATCCCTCCCACCAGTACCCCCTGGGACCCCCAACCCCCCTGGGACCCCAATATCCCTCCCCCCAGCACCCCAACGCCCATGGCTTCATCGCCCGGCTGAGCCAGGGCTACGACACAGGTACCAGCACCCCAGTACCCCCTGGAACCCCAATATCCCTCCCACCAGTACCCCCTGGGACCCCCAACCCCCCTGGGTCCTCAATATCCCTCCCCCCAGCACCCCAACGCCCACGGCTTCATCGCCCGGCTGAGCCAGGGCTACAACACAGGTACCAGCACCCCAGTACCCCCTGGAACCCCAATATCTGCCCCAGTACCCCCTGGAACCCCCAACCCCCCTGGGACCCCAATATCCCTCCCCCCAGCACCCCAACGCCCACGGCTTCATCGCCCGGCTGAGCCAGGGCTACGACACAGGTACCAGCACCCTAGTACCCCCTGGAACCCCAATATCCCCCCCAGTACCCCCTGGGACCCCCAACCCCCCTGGGTCCCCAATATCCCTCCCCCCAGCACCCCAACGCCCACGGCTTCATCGCCCGGCTGAGCCAGGGCTACGCACAGGTACTGAGCCCTATACACACCCCTGGTACACCCTGGGACCCCCAACCCCCCTGGAACCCCAATACCCCTCCCCCCAGCACCCCAGTGCACCCCTGGGACCTCCAACCCCCCTGGGACCCCAATACCCCTCCCCCCAGCACCCCAACGCCCACGGCTTCATCGCCCGGCTGAGCCAGGGCTACGACACAGGTACCAGCACCCCAGTACCTCCTGGAACCCCAATATCCCCCCCAGTACCCCCTGGGACCCCCAACCCCCCTGGGTCCCCAATATCCCTCCCCCCAGCACCCCAACGCCCATGGCTTCATTGCCCGGCTGAGCCAGGGCTACGACACAGGTACTGAGCCCTATACACCCCTGGGACCCGAATACCCAGCACCCCAGTGCCCCTGGGACCCCCAACCCCCCTGGGACCCCAGTACCCCTCCCCCAGCACCCCAACGCCCACGGCTTCATCGCCCAGCTGAGCCAGCGCTACGACACAGGTACCAGCACCCCTGGGACCCCAATATCCCTCCCAGTACCCCCTGGGACCTCCAACCCCCCTGGGACCCGAATACCCCTCCCCCAGCACCCCAGAACCCCCTGGGACCTCCAACCCCCCTGGGACCCCTATACCCCTCCCCCAGCAGCCCAACGCCCACGGCTTCATCGCCCGGCTGAGCCACGGCTATGACACAGGTCCCAGCACCCCAGTACCCCCTGGGACCCCCAACCCCCCGAGGGACCCCTATACCCCTCCCCCCAGTACCCCCTGGGACTTCCAACCTCCCTGGGATCCCAATATCCCTCCTTCAGTACCCCTGGGACCCCCAATCCCCCTGGGACCCCCTATACCCATCCCCCAGTACCCCCCTGGGACTCCCAACCCCCCTGGGAACTGTCTATCCCTCCCCCAGCACCCCATACCCCCTGGGACTCCTATACCCCTCTCCGAGACCCCAATATCCTCCCAGTACCCCCAGCTGCCAGGAACCCCTATACCATTCTCCTAGGGCCCCACCTTCCACAGGACACAAACACCCCCCACCCTGAGCTGCAGCTGGGACACAGAGACAGCACCCCAATACCCTCTGGGACCCCCAAACCCTGGGGACCCAAATCTTCCCCATGGCTACTATCTGGGTATGGACCTCTGGGGGCCCCCCAGTACCTCCCCCATACACACAGGTACCGACACTAGATCTCGTTCCTCCCTGCTCAGCACCCCGACACCCCCACCTGCCTGGGACCCCGATACTCCCGCAGCCCCGTGGCTACGACACAGGAACTGAACCCAGCCCCCCCCCGGTCCCCCAGCCCCCCTCCTCTTCCCCCCGACCACACCACAGGTACCAGCCCTGTTCCCACCCTGTGACCCCCCCAATAAACCCCCTTGGAACCTCTGAACCCCTGAACCCCTGTCCACAGGCCACGACACAGCACCCAGCCCTGCCCCAGGGTGTGTGTTGGGGGGGGGGTAGAGCTGGGTGGGGGGCTACTCTCACTCTGCACAGGGCACTGACCTCAGCTGTCCCCCACAGACGTTGGGGAGATGGGGGGGCAGATCTCGGGGGGGCAGAGGCAGGGGGTGGCCATCGCCCGAGCCCTGCTCCGAGATCCCCGAGTGCTGATCCTGGACGACGCCACCAGCGCCCTGGACACGGAGAGTCAGCTGCTGGTGAGTGATACGGGGTGGGGGGCGGCAGGTTGGGAGTGAGGGGCACCGGCAGGGCTGGGGGGAGCCCAGGGCTGGGCTGGCAGGTCGGGAGTGAGGGGCACCGGCAGGGCTGGGGGGACCCCAGGGCTGGGCTGGCAGGGGCTACGGGTCGGGAGTGAGGGGCATTGACAGAGTCTCCATTGGCTGGGGCAGGGGTTGTGGGGGTGGGGGGTGGCAGCTGGTGAAGGGGGGGTCCCCCTGCAGCCCCCCCCCCCCATCAGGCTGTTGATTCCCCCGGGCGTCTGTCCCTGCAGGTGGAGAAGGAGATTTACGAGGGCGCCCGGGCCGGGCGCTCGGTGCTGCTCATCGCCCATCGCCTGAGCGCCGTGGAGCGAGCCGACCGCGTCCTGGTGCTGGAGGAGGGGGAGATCCGGGAGCAGGGCACCCACCGGGAGCTGCTGGCGCGTCGGGGCAGCTACTGGCGCCTGGCGCAGAAACAGCTCAACGGGGGCCGGGGGGGCGGCTCCGAGGAGGGGCTGGGGGCCGGGGGGCCGTGAGGCCGGCACCGCGGGGCAGCCTCTGGGGAGGGGGATTCTAGCCCCTCCTGCCCACGTGTGGCTCCTCCCCAGGGTAGGGGGCGTTTCTCAGAGCCCCCCCATACGCGGCTCCTTCGCCCTGGGGAGCTGGCACAAGACACAGGACCGGAGGGGGCGCAGGGGGCTCCGTCCCTGGACAAACCCCAGCTCCGAGACCCGGTGTGCTGCAGAGACCGGGGCCGGGACCCCTCCCCAGCAGGGGGGCTGTGCTGGTGGAGCCGAGTGGGGCGAGCCCGGGGGGGGGGGGGGGGGGAGGCTGATGTTTGTCTGGCTGGGGTGTAATAAAGTGTCTGTTTTCTCATGTGTTTCCTGCGTGATCCTTGGTGTCACCCCCCCACCCCAGTTTTGTGAACTAGTTACATGCAGTGTTGCCACTTTAGTGACTGTCTGGAAATCTGAATAGAAATTGAAACATGAATACACACTTTAAAAGCATATAAAGTGTATGATAAAATACGTGCATCTGAAAAAGTGAAATAGATTTGAAAAGAATGAACACAGACTAGCTTCCTTATACAGCTTTTGTATTTTGTGACTGTCAGTTCATTCATTTCAGTGATGTTGGCCAACCTCATAATTTCAACTGATGATTTGTAAGTGTGACGGAGCAGAGAGCGAGATGGATCTGACCTGAGAGGCTGGCTGCATTGGGAAAGGCTACATCGGGAATGCGAGACTTTACCTGAGGCTGTAACATGAGCCAGGACGGGGGTGGGGAGGTGACACCTTTGGCTGGGAGAATGGACAAAAGGCGAGAGGAGGGGCCCCAGGGGAGGGGAAGAGCCGGCTGGAGGTTTGGCTGTTTTTTTGTCAGTTTGGAGCTGGGGTGAAACGCAGGGAGCCCCAGAGCCAGGGTCTAAGCTCCCTGCCCCCCCAGAAGGCCCCAGCTGAGGGGTCCTGGTCATACTTACAAGCTCTGTTTGGACTCTTTCCTGACAACCCTAATAAACCTTCTGTTCTACTGGCTGGCTGAGACTCCCAGTGAATCCCGGGAAGAGGGGTGCAAGACCTGACTCCCCCACACTCCGTGACAACTGGTGGCAGCGGTGGGATATTCTGCACCCCATGAATGGCACTTCCTGCAGTAAGTGACTGGAGCGCAGTACAACGAAGGGGGATTGACGGGGAGCCGGTTGCTGAAGAGGCAGAGAGAAGCGGTTTCAGGGGGCGGAGGACTTACGCGTAACCCTGAGGGGTCTGACCAGTGAGAAGGGCTGGCACACTAGGGGTTCCTCCTGGAAGCCGTGGGGGCCAAGACCGCACAGGCCTGAGAGTGGCCAGCAGGAAGATGTATGCTAAGCCCCGTAAGAACGACCTAGTGGAGCTGTGCAGGCAGAGGGGGCTGCGCGTGGGGAAGTCCACCAAAGACCAGCTGATTGCGCAGCTGGAGGAGAAGGATCGCTTGGACGACCCGATCCCTGCCCCTGGGGGAAGCCGCCCGACAGACGCAGCATGGGCCCCAGGGCCTGACCTGGCTGGGAGGGGTCAGACTGCTGCCGAGGACATCCCAAGACCCCTCTCACCTCTGCACAGGGGAGAGGTTGGGGAAAGCCCAGCAAATACCGAGGGCACCTTGACCCCAGCGGCCAGCAGGGGATCTTCCCGGAGGAGCTCCCCATCCCAGCAGTGGAGGCGGCTGGATTGGGAGATGAAAAAGAAGGAGCTGGAGGATCGCGAAAAGCAGCGTCAGCATGAGGTGCAAGAGAGGGAGAAACAACGCCAGCATGAGGAGAAACAACGCCAGCATGAGCTGGAGCTGGCCAGGCTAAGGAGCAGTGAGGCCCCGGCTGCGGTGAGTGAGCGGGGACCCAAGACTACAGGGAAGTTTGATCGTAACTTCCTGGCCCGGCGTAAGGAAGGGGAAGACATAGACAGCTTCCTGGCGGCCTTTGAGAATGCCTGCAGGTTGCACAAGGTTGAGCCTGCAGACAAGATCCAGTATCTCACCCCCTTACTAGACCCTGCAAGCCTGGACGTGTACGGCCGAATGAAAGAGACGGAGACTGGGGACTATGAACTGTTCAAAAAGGCCCTGCTCTGCGAGCTTGGGCTGACTCCCGAGATGTACCGTCAAAGGTTCCGGGATCAGCGAAAAACCCCTGAGATCACGTACCTACAACTGGCTAACCGGATACATGGGTACGCCCGCAAGTGGACCGCTGGGGCCCAAACTATGGAGGACCTGCTCGAACTATTCGTACTGGAACAACTGTATGAACTGTGCCCATCAGACCTGAAGCTATGGTTGATGGACAAAAATCCAGGGAGCCCGCAGCACGCAGGGCGGCTGGCCGACGAGTTTGTGAACAGTCGGTCAAGGGGTGGCATGGAGGAATCCCAAAGGAGCAGGCCCACCCTGAGGCAGCAAGAGAGTCACCATGGGACCCCCCAAAGGGGAAATAGGGAGAACCCCCTCCCGAGGGGAACCTCCGACATCAGAACCAACCGACCTGCTCGAGGGGACCAACGGGACATGAGCTGCTATCACTGTGGCCAGAGGGGCCACTTACGGTCCCAATGCCCCAAGATCAGAGACAGACTGAGCAGACCAAACCCGCACCGGGTTAACTGGGTAGGGACCCAGCCGGACGAGGGGCCGACAGCCCAGAAGAGGGGGGCTGGCAGCTTATCAACGGCTCCGGAGGGAGGAAGGCCCCAGACCAGCTCCTCGGGGGGGCTGGATGCTCCGGACTCAGGGCTCTCGGTTTATAGGGTGGGCGCGGGGCTGTCCCTTCAGAGAGAGTGCCTTGTTCCCCTGGAGATAGATGGGAGGAAGGTCACTGGATACTGGGATACGGGCGCGGAGGTGATGCTGGCCCGGCCCGAGGTGGTGGCCCCAGATCGGGTGGTACCCAACACCTACCTGACCCTGACGGGGGTGGGCGGGACCCCGTTCAAAGTACCTGTGGCGAGGGTACACCTGAAATGGGGGGCCAAGGAGGGCCCCAAGGACATAGGGGTGCACCAGCATCTGCCCACTGAGGTACTGATGGGGGGGGACCTAGAAGACTGGCCCAGTGAATCCCGGGACACCCTGGTCGTGACCCGTAGCCGGAGCTGGCAAGGGGCGCTACGCCCGGGCCTCGGAGAGGGTGCCTTGCACGGGGCACAAGACCCTGGCCCAGTGGGGAGGGAGTACCCCAGGACCAGGCGCAGAGAGGCTGCGGCCTCAGACACAGACAGCACGAGGGAACAGGTTCCCATTCCTTCCCCAGCGGCTGAGTTCCAGGCCGAGTTACAGAGAGATCCCTCCTTGCGGAAGCTCAGGGACCTGGCCGACCACAGGGAGGTGCGGACCATGTGGAGAGGTTGCCAGGAGAGGTTCCTGTGGGAGAAGGGGTTCCTGTACCGGGAATGGGTTCCCCCCGGTGAGATGGAGACGTGGGGGATCAGGAGGCAGCTGGTGGTCCCCCAGAAGTATCGCCGCAAGCTACTGTACCTGGCCCATGACATCCCTCTCGCAGGGCACCAGGGAATCCGGCGCACCAGGCAGAGGCTGCTACAGAACTTTTACTGGCCTGGGGTCTTTACAACTGTCCATCAGTACTGCCGGTCCTGTGACCCCTGCCAGCGGGTGGGGAAGGCCCGGGACAAGTGGAAAGCGGCTTTGAGGCCTTTGCCCATCATAGAGGAGCCCTTCCAGAAGGTGGCCATGGACATAGTGGGGCCTCTCAGCAAGACAACCCGGTCGGGGAAGAAATACATTCGGGTGGTGGTAGATTTCGCCACCCGCTACCCCGAGGCGGTGCCCTTATCCTCCATTGAAGCAGACACCGTGGCGGATGCGCTGCTGACCATTTTCAGCCGAGTGGGGTTCCCCAAGGAAGTCCTGACAGACCAAGGGTCCAACTTCATGTCGGCCCTGCTCCGGTGCTTGTGGGAGAAATGTGGGGTCCGGCACAGCCGGGCCTCAGCATATCACCCCCAGTCCAATGGGCTGGTGGAGAGGTTCAAGGGGACGCTAAAGATGATGCTGAAAACCTTTATGAACCAGCACCCGCAGGACTGGGACAAGTACCTACCGCACCTGCTGTTCGCGTACAGGGAAGTGCCCCAGGAGTCTACTGGATTCTCGCCCTTCGAACTGTTATACGGCAGGAGGGTACGGGGGCCCCTGGACCTGATGAGAGACGAATGGGAGGGGGAGGCGGCCCCCGAGGGAGAGTCAGTGGTGGAGTATGTCCTGACCTTCCAAGAGAGACTTACTGAGCTCATGGGCCTGGCCAAGGGAAATCTGGCCAGAGCCCAGAGGAAGCAAAAGGTCTGGTATGACTGCACGGCGCGGGCCCGCGCCTCCGCCACGGGGGATCAGGTGATGGTTCTCATCCCCGTGAGGAAAAACAAGCTGCAGGCCGCTTGGGAAGGCCCTTTCAAGGTTGTCAAGCAGCTAAATGAGGTAAATTATGTGGTGGAGCTGTCTAACCGGGCACACCACTGCCGGGTGTACCATGGCAATATGATGAAGCCATATTATGACAGGGGGAATGTGGTGCTGGCCGTGTGTGGACATTGGGAGGAGCAGGGAAGTGACCCTCTAGTAGATCTATTCCCTGAGACAGGAGCTGGCTCCTCCCAAGAAACGATCCCCCTCTCTGATCAGCTAACCCCTACCCAGCAAGCTGAGATCAGAGGGGTGCTGCATCTGTACCGACAGCTGTTTTCCAACCAGCCGGGTCGCACTAATCTGACTGTCTACCGGGTGCAGACAGGAGCGCACCAACCTATAAGATGCTCCCCCTTCCGAGTCACAGGGAAGACAGCTCGGGACCTGGAAAGAGAGGTCAAGGACATGCTGGCTTTGGGGGTGATCCAGCCGTCGTCCAGCACTTGGGCCTCGCCGGTGGTGCTGGTCCCCAAAAAGGATGGGTCGATCCGGTTCTGTGTGGACTATTGGAAGCTCAACGCCATCACTGTATCTGATGCCTACCCCATGCCCCGGCCGGACGAGCTCCTAGACAAGCTGGGAGGGGCTCGGTACCTTACCACCATGGATCTTACAAAGGGCCACTGGCAAGTGCCACTGGATGCAGATGCCCGGCTGAAATCTGCCTTCATTACCCCTCTGGGGCTCTACGAGTTCCTGACCCTGCCTTTCGGCCTCAAGGGAGCGCCAGCCACCTTCCAGCGCCTGGTGGATCGGCTACTGAAGGGGATGGAGAGCTTCGCTGTGGCGTATATCGATGACATCTGTGTCTTTAGCCAGACCTGGGAGGACCATGTGTCCCATCAAGTGCTGGACCGACTCCGGGAGGCTGGGCTGACCGTAAAAGCGGAGAAGTGCAAGGTGGGGATGGCTGAAGTGTCCTACCTGGGACACCGGGTGGGGAGCGGCCGCCTAAAGCCAGAACCAGCCAAGGTGGAGGTGATCCGGGACTGGCCCGCTCCACAAACTAAAAAGCAGGTCCAGGCCTTTATTGGGATGGCGGGGTACTATCGAAGATTTGTGCCCCACTTTAGCGCCATAGCCACCCCCATCACTGAGCTATGCAAGAAGGGGAAGCCAGACAAGGTGGTCTGGACCGAGGAGTGCCAGAGGGCTCTCTGTGCACTGAAGGAGGCTTTGATCAGGGGCCCGGTTCTGGCAAACCCAGACTTTGACAAGCCCTTTCTGGTGTTCACCGACGCCTCAGACATGGGACTGGGGGCGGTGTTAATGCAGGAGGATGAAACGGGGCAGAGACACCCCATCGTGTATTTAAGCAAGAAGCTGCTACCCCGAGAGCAGAATGATGCGGCCATCGAGAAGGAATGCCTGGCCACGGTGTGGGCCCTCAAGAAACTAGAGCCATATCTATTCGGGCGACACTTCACCGTGTACACCGACCACTCGCCCCTGACCTGGCTACACCAGATGAAAGGGGCCAACGCCAAGCTCCTGAGGTGGAGCCTGCTCCTGCAGGATTACGACATGGACGTGGTCCATGTGAAGGGAAGCGCCAACCTGATAGCGGATGCGTTGTCCCGGAGAGGGGGCCCTGAACTTCCCCAGGCCACTGGTCAGAGTGACCCCGCTCAGTTCAGTCTCGAAGGGGGGAGAGATGTGACGGCGTAGAGAGCGAGATGGATCTGACCCGAGAGGCTGGCTGCATTGGGACAGGCTGCATCGGGAATGCGAGACTTTACCTGAGGCTGTAACATGAGCCAGGACGGGGGTGGGGAGGTGACACCTTTGGCTGGGAGAATGAACAAAGACGAGAGGAGGGGCCCTGGGGGAGGGGAAGAGCCGGCTGGAGGGTTTGGCTGTTTGGTTTCAGTTTGGAGCTGGGTGGTGAAACGCAGGGAGCCCCAGAGCCGGGGTCTAAGCTCCCTGCCCCCCAGAAGGCCCCAGCTGAGGGGTCCTGGTCATACTGACAAGCTCTGTTTGGACTCTTTCCTGACAACCCTAATAAACCTTCTGTTCTACTGGCTGGCTGAGAGTCACATTGAATCCCGGGAAGAGGGGTGCAGGACCTGACTCCCCCACACTCCGTGACAGTAAGCAAAGTCTAAAAGAGCTCTCCCTGACAGCTAGTGATGAGCTGGGGGCTGGGGGGAAAGGCCAGATTGTATTTACATTCACACCTAATCTATCTAGGTATCCAGCAAACAGAGCTGTGTTGCCCAAGTGATGGATTTTGGCTGGGGTTGGGTTACAAATCACTTGTATGCCGGGGGGGGGGGGGGGGGGGTAATGAAATGTTGTTTTTATTGTATGAGTAAAGGGCAGTAGAACTGTCCTTAGCCTGTGCTGATTGAGGGCCTCAAGAGAGAGTGTGGGGACAGGTATTTTGCTTGATGGTCTGCCTGAGTCACAAGTACTATTTGACCTGCACCTCTCCACTGTTTAAAGACAGAGCTGATTACGCTTCATAGAGAGACTTTTGGTTTGTTAAGTGACCACTAGAGCGGAAATCTCTGCTAACCAGGTCTTAGTGCTTAGACCTGCTGTGGGACAGTGTTTCTGTGGAAGAGATGCCCCAGTCTGCACTGGCACCGAGGTTCCTCCCACCCCAAAGAGCTGAAATCACTGAGAGTCAGGTGGAACCGCGAGAGGCCGACTCACAGAGGTCACAGTGGCAGGTGGCAGCAGAAGGTGACAGTGTAGGGCTATTGGGGCAGAGCAATAGAGTGAACGGTGGCATGACAAACAGCAGCGGCCAGAGCATTGGATTTAGGGTGACCAGATGTCCCGATTTTATAGGGACAGTCCCGATTTTTGGGTCTTTTTCTTATATAGGCTCCTATTACTCCCCACCCCCTGTCCTCATTTTTCACACTTGCTGTCTCGTCACCCTAATTGGACTATGCTTTAGTGAGCTTTCTCCAGAAGCTATATTTGTGACTGGGAAAGTTATATAAATATATGTTTCCTAGTAGGCCAAGATTTTAAAAACGCATTATTTGCCAAGATCATCTCACATCATCGCTATCTCAAGAGGTCATTATCTTGGGGAGTTTCTGTATTAAACTTCTTTATTATTATAATTATTTCTATGTAAGAATGGCTATATTGGGTCAGATCAATGGTCCATCTATCCCAGTATCCTGTCTTCCGACAGTGACTGTTCCAGGTGCTTCAGAGAGAATGAACAGAACAGGGAATCATTGATTGATCCATCCCCTGTCGTCCACTACCAGCTTCTGGCGAACAGAGGCTAGGGACATTCAGATCATGATGATGTATCCCTGCCCATCCTGGCTAATAGCTATTGATGGACCAAACTTCCATGAACTTACCTCGTTCTTTTTTGAACCCTGTTATAATTTTGGCCTTCACAACATCCCTGGCAAAAAGTTCCACGGGTGACTGTGCGTTGTGTGAAGAAATACTTCCTTTAAAACTTGATGCAATAGCAATTTTTGTTTTAAACTTACTGCCTATTAATTTCATTGGGTGATCCCTGGTGTGACGCTGTTCCCCATAAAACTTTATGGGGAGATGCTTATAAATGTATAGATGTAACTAGAATATGTTTTATGCTACATGTGCCATGTAACATATTTCTGTGAAAGTTATGACCTACTGAATTTACTCCTCCTGTTTGTATGCATGTATCATTGTTGTAGTGGGAGTTATGAAGATTGGTTTTATATTTGCTGGTTTTGTACATAGCCTTTGTAAGTGCATGGGATCATCTTTGGAGCAAAGAATGTGCCTGTTAAATGCGAGCACTTGACAGACAAAAGACGTTGCAGACCCCAATCCACATTGGGGCCGGGTCTGGAATGCAACTGGTTAGACTGGTTAGGGCGCATGGGCAGGTGACTTGCCCATGTGATCCCAAAACTCCAGGGCAACTGGATCCTACGCAGGGAGAGGAAGAAAGGCTATAAAAGCCCTTGCAAGACCCTTCCATTTTGTCTTCAGCTGGCTAAAGGGAGAGGCTCTCCACCCCCCCCCCCCCAAGGACATTCCTGAGGGGAACTGAACAAAGGACAAAGACACTAGGGGGGATGTGAGAGGCCGTTGGGCTCAGCTGGACCCAGGCTGATTCTACAGCCTGTAAAAAGGAAAATATCCGAATCCGGTGAGGCTTTTATCTGTGTTAACTTTGAATAGACATAGACGTGCGTGTTTTATTTTATTTTACTAAGTAACTTGCTTTGTTCTGTCTGTCACAAATGGAACTCACTTAAATCCTATTTTCTGTACTTATTAAAATCACTTTTTACTTATTAAGTTTCCTTGAGTACGAGTTAGTGCCTTGGGAAAGCGATCAGTTGAGCATATCTTTCTATCTGTGAAATAGAAGGCGAACTATTTATGAGTTTACCCTGTATAAGCTTTATACAGGGTAAAACGGATTTATTAAGGGTTTGAACCTCCTTGGAGTTGAGCAGCTGGGTGTCAAAGGCAAGAGCGCTTCCAGGGGCCTTACAGTGGTGAGTGGACTTGGTTCGGACCTGGGTCTGTGTTTGCAGCAGATCAGTGGAATCTGACTCAAAACAGACAGGATTCGGGAGTCCCAAGCTGGAAAAGGCCTGGAAGCAGGGGCAGAAGCAGCCTTGGCACACCAGGTGGCAGCACCAAGCAGGGCTCTGTGGCCCCAACCCGTCACACATGGTTCTTGTGTTAAGTGAAGGGATAAATAACACTTCCTTATTCATTTTCTCCTCACCAATCAAGATTTTATAAGACTCTATCATATCCACTCTTAGTCGTCTCTTTTCCAAGCTGAAAAGGCCGAGTCTTCTCTCCTCATATGGAATCTGCTCCATACCCCTAATCATTTGTGTTGCCGCTCTCTGTACCTTTTTCAATTCCAAGATATCTTTTTTGAGATGGTGTGACCAGAACTACACGCAGTAGTTAAGATGTGGGCATGTCATGGATTTATATAGTAAAAGTGGAGGAGCTTGGGTTGCCACACTGATCAGCTAAGCCAATACTGACAACCTATATGAAAAGGCTGCAAAACACCATGCCTCTGGACTGCATCAACATGCAGAAAGTCTTATAAGCTGTCAGGGTTCCCTCCCCACTCTAAACTCTAGGGTAAAGACGTGGGGACCCGCATTCAGAGCCCCTAAGCTTATTTTTACCAGCTTAGGTTAAACCCCCCAAGGTACAAAATTCCCTGCACCCCGAGAAATGCTTCTCGCTGCCACCATCAAATGTCTAACAGGAATCCAGGAAAGGAATCACTTGAACTTCTCCCCCCCCCCCCAAATGCCCCCTCAAGCCGTACACCCCCTTTCCTGGGGAAGCTTGAGAACAATCTCCCAACCAATTGGTTACACAGTGATCTAAAAACCCACCCCCTGGGTTTTAACACTATAGAAAACAGTCAACTTCTTAAAAGAAGGATTTTATTAAAAATAAAGAAGGTAAAATCATCTCTGTAAAATCAGGATGGTAACTATTTCACAGGGCACTATATTTCCAAACTCAGAGAGATTTCCCCCTCTGGACAAAACCTTAACGTTACAGAAAACCATGAATAACCCCCACCCCGCCTTGCCCTTTCTAACACAGGGGATACACCAAGCAAAAATAAACAGAAATCTATACGCTATGCTATCTAAACTTACTTCAGAAAAGGGAGGTTTGATTTTCTGTAGGTTCCTTCTGTCTTCCAAGATCACTCTCTCTCAGACAAAGACACACACTAAAACCTTCCCCCCTCCCAAAGTTTGAAAGTATCTTGTCCCCTTATTGGTCAGAGCCCAGCCAGGTCAGGTGTCAGTCTGGCTACCTGCATTTCTTAACCCTTTACTGGAAAGAGGATTTTATAGCATCTGACCCTCTCCCCCTTCCCTTCATATTTATGACACGCCCCCCAAATCACCGATAGTGTGAAACACTGGCTGTGATTTCTTCCTGGAGCTTTAAAAGAAAACAAAGTAATAAGACACATGAATCTCCAAATATACTAATAACTGGATAAAGACTAACAATATTGTCCACATTGCAAGGACGATTTTAACCAGTTGGTTCGGGGAAACTTTCACGGAAGAGTGCATCAGCCACTTTGTTAGAAGCTCCTGAAATGTGTTGTATTTCAAAATCAAAATCTTGGAGAGCTAAACTCCATCGAAGGAGTTTTTTGTTATTTCCCTTGGCGGTATTAAGCCACTTTAGTGCAGCATGGTCAGTTTGCAGGTGGAAACGCCGTCCCCAAATGTATGGGCGTAGCTTTTCCAGAGCGTAGACAATGGCGTAACATTCCTTCTCACTGATTGACCAGTGGCTTTCCCTCTCAGACAGCTTCTTGCTGAGAAACACGACAGGATGGAATTCTTGATCTGGTCCTTCCTGCATTAAGACTGCTCCCACACCGCGCTCGGACGCATCTGTGGTTACTAGGAACGGTTTATTAAAGTCCGGGGCCCTTAGCACAGGGTCAGACATGAGTGTTGCTTTAAGCTGATTAAAGGCCTTCCGACACTCATCAGTCCACTGAACCGCATTTGGCTGGTTCTTTCTGGTTAGGTCAGTTAGAGGGGCGGCGATTTGGCTGTAGTGCGGTACAAATCGCCTGTAATATCCGGCCAAGCCTAAGAAAGATTGGACCTGTTTCTTTGACTTTGGGACAGGCCACTTTTGGATAGCCTCCACCTTGGCCTGTAGGGGGTTAATAGTTCCTTGACCCACCTGGTGTCCAAGGTAAGTCACTCTGTTGAGGCCTATTTGACACTTTTTAGCCTTAACAGTTAGTCCTGCCTCTCGTATGCGCTCGAAGACCTTCTGGAGATGCTCCAGGTGTTCGGCCCATGAGTCAGAAAATATGGCCACATCGTCAAGATAGGCAACTGCCGATTCTCCAATCCCGCTAGGAGACTATCTACCAGTTTCTGGAATGTGGCAGGTGCATTCCGCAGCCCGAAAGGGAGCACATTAAATTCATACAGCCCGACATGGGTGATGAAGGCTGACTTTTCCTTGGCGGATTCATCTAGCGGCACCTGCCAGTGTCCCTGCCAGCAGGTAGGGGATCTTGGGGGACAATTACTGCACGGGTGGGGTGCAAAATAAACTTTATTAAGAGAATATAAAAACAGGGAAAATTCAATAGTGAGGGGTATGGGGTTTGTTAAGGTAGACAATTGGGGAGGGGTTCTTTTAGTAACAGGATAGGGGGTTTCAATAGTGGGGTACAGTACAGCGGGGTACAATACAGTAGGTAACCAATTAACACTGAAGTATAAATGTAACAGGTAGCTAACAATTTCTATGTAAAGGGTGTGTCACAGCAGCATATAACCAACTAACAGTTATGGGTAAAATGTGTTAAATAACCAACAACTGTAGGTAAAAATGGGTCACAGTGGTGTAAATATAAAATGTGAGGTGTGTTAGAGAGAAAAAGGAAAGTAACCAATGGGGTTTTTATGCTAGACTTTAGTAATGCAATTGAGGCTTGGAAAGGCAGTGGTAGAGAAATGAGATTGGGGCGGGGGGGGGGGGGGGAAGACACGTGGTGGAGCAGAGACCAGAGGGAGATTTGAACTGAGGGAGAGACAGAGAGCAGACAGGCTGCAAGTTTAAACAGCAGAGAGACTGCAATGAGACTGGGGAGCTCGGGGGGAGACACGGGCGAGCTTGGGGGGTTTGGACAGTGGGAAGACAGACTTATACAGAACACAGTAAAATATTGTCTATGATTTAACTTAACCAAGACTACACAAGTTAGCAAGTAACACAGAACACAATACAAACAATTCTTTAAAGCTAATTTAACCACAGCTATGCAAAATGAAATTACAATTTATCTAGACTAAAAGCTAAACCTAATACAGACCAAGGAGTCTGCCTGCTGGGGAAAGAAAGCCAGCATTAAAACAAGGGGAAGTGTGCAAGAGGTTTTTCCTTACCACTTCCCAGGACAGCAACAAGCAGAGAAAACTCGATTCGCTTACAATAATCAGGAGATCTTCAGGCACAAATTCGTTGTTCGTGGGAGGGGAGTTTAAAACGGGGGTACGCTCAAAAAACAAACGAGAGCGGGGAGAGGGCCTCCCAAGAGCCCTAGCTGATCAGACCAGGTGGCATGGCAAAGAACTTCTCCAGGGTCTGATCAGAAAATGTCTGGTTTTAAAGGCAAACTTAGGCAGTTTCCCACCAGTACTTTTGATTGGCTTCTTAGGATACAGGGGAGGAGGGAGACAGCAGGGAAAGACAGCTAAGCATAGGCATGCCTGGGCAAGTTCTGAGCCACAGGTATGACTCATATGCTCAGCAATGTGGCCACTTTAGGTCTTGCATACCTGGGCAGAGCACCCCTACACCGAGCCCCGGTCTGAACAAAGGAGCTAGACAAAGGAGCAAGAAGCCTCCTCCCTAGGCAGAGCAATGGCTCCATAGGTAGTCTGTACAAGCCATTTTCATGAGCAGGGCCAGGCTGACTTTGGTCAGTTCCATGGCCCGGGTGGGGGCGGCCACTATTGAAAAAGAATCCAGCAGGGGGACAGCTGTAACAGACAGCCAGTACCCCTTGGTTAAGTCTAAGGTGGAGATGAACTGGGCACGTCCCAGTTTCTCCAATAGTTCATCTGTGCGAGGCATTGGAGAGTTGTCTGGGCAAGTCACAGCATTTAGCGTACGGTAGTCCACGCAAAAGCGTATTTCCCCACCTGGTTTGGGGACTAGAACCACGGGAGAGGCCCATGCACTGCTAGAGGGACGGATTATACCCATCTGTAGCATGTCTTGAACCTCCCGTTCTATAGCAGTTTTGGCGTGAGGAGCCACTCGGTAAGGTCGGGCTCTAATTGGGTGGGCATTACCTGTGTCAATGGAGTGGTATGCCCGTTCGGTCAGTCCTGGGATGGCTGAGAACATCGGTGCGAATTTAGTGCACAGCTCCTGGATTTGATGGCGCTGCATACGTCCGAGGGTCATTGAGAGGTTCACCTCTTCCACGGCACCGTCATTTTTCCCTTCATAGTAGACACCTTCAGGCCACTCAGCGTCTTCTGCTCCCTGGGCAGTAAACTGACAAACCTTCAATTCTCGGGGGAAAAAAGGCTTTAGAGAATTAACATGGTACACTTTAGGCTTGAGAGTTGTGGTGGGGAATGCTATGAGATAGTTCACAGCTCCCAGGCGTTCTTGGACCGTAAATGGCCCTTCCCATGACGCTTCCATTTTATGGGCCCGGAGCGCCTTCAAGACCATGACTTGGTCCCCTACTTTAAAGGAACGCTCTCTGGCATGTTTATCATACCAGGCCTTTTGCTCTTCCTGAGCCCCTTTTAGGTTTTCTCTAGCAAGGGCTAAAGAGTCTCGGAGGGTGTTTTGTAGGTTGCTTACAAAGTCCAGAATGTTAGTTCCCGAAGAAGGCGTAAACCCCTCCCATTGCTGTTTCACCAGCTGTAATGGCCCTTTAACCTCGTGGCCATACACAAGTTCAAATGGTGAAAACCCTAAACGGGGATGTGGTACAGCCCTGTAGGCAAAGAGCAACTGCTGTAACACTAGGTCCCAATCGTTGGAGTGCTGGGTTACGAATTTACGTATCATGGCTCCCAAAGTTCCATTAAACTTCTCCACCAGACCATTTGTTTGATGGTGGTAAGGGGTGGCAACCAAGTGGTTCACCCCATGAGCTTCCCACAGGCTTTCCATGCTCCCTGCCAGGAAATTAGTTCCCGAATCAGTAAGGATGTCGGCGGGCCAACCTACCCTGACAAAAATCTCTGTTAATGCCTGGCATACACTTTTAGCCCGGGTGTTGCTCAGAGCTACTGCTTCTGGCCATCGGGTGGCAAAATCCATGAAAGTCAGTATGTACTGCTTTCCTCTGGGTGTCTTTTTCGGAAAAGGACCCAGAATATCCACAGCTACCCGCTGAAATGGAACTTCAATTATGGGGAGTGGCTGGAGAGGGGCTTTGACCTGGTCTTGGGGTTTTCCCACTCTTTGGCACACCTCACAAGACCGGACATAGGTAGAAACATCCTTGCCCATTCCCTCCCAGTGGAATGACCTCCCCAAACGGTCTTTGGTTCTGTTCACCCCAGCATGACCACTAGGATGATCATGGGCTAAGCTCAAGAGCTTTAGCCGGTACTTAGTCGGAACCACTAACTGTCTCTGAGGACGCCAGTCTTCCTGGTGTCCACCAGAAAGAGTCTCCTTATATAAAAGGCCTTTTTCTATAACAAACCAGGATTGATTAGAAGAGCTGAGAGGCAGTGGGGTGCTCCGTCCCACTGTCCAAGCTCTCTGTAGGCTTTCATCTGCTTCCTGCTCAGCTTGGAACTGTTCCCTAGATGCTGGAGACATCAGTTCCTCACTGGGTTGTAGACCTGGGCTGGGTCCCTCTGGAAGCGATGTAGGTGATGGGGTTGTTTCCGTTGACTGTGAACCGCTCTCCACTGGTGCACAATGTGGTAATTCAGGCTCTGGCTGAGCCTCTTGTATGGAGTTATCGGCTGCTGCTGCCATTGCAGGCTCGGTGGTGCCCTCGGGTGTTGGTACGGTAGCTGGGGTTGCAAGCGCTGGACTCAGTGCTGGCAATGGTTCTGGTGCTGGTTGTTTCGTCTGTTCCAGTTCCGAGACTGGCTTGGGTCGGGTTTCTGTGATTGGATCTACGACGGCTGTTGCAGTCGTTGGCAGGGTGTCCGGTTCCACCACCTCTATCTGGGTCTCTGGTAGTACAGATGGGGTTCTGGTGGCAGTCTCAGGAACAGAGCTAGGTGTGACAGCTTGCTTAGCCTGGCTGCGGGTGACCATTCCCACCCTCTTGGCTAGCTTCACACAATTGGTCAAGTCTTCCCCCAGCAACATGGGAATTGGATAATCATCATAGACTGCAAAAGTCCAATTTCCTGACCAGCCCTTGTACTGGACAGGCAACACGGCTGTAGGTAAATTAAAAGAGTTGGACTTGAAGGGTTGAATTGTCACTTGTGTCTCTGGGTTGATTAAGCTGGGGTCCACTAAGGATTTGTGGATAGCCGACACTTGTGCTCCAGTGTCCCTCCACGCTGTAACCTTTTTTCCGCCCACACTCACCGTTTCCCTTCGTTCCAAGGGTATCTGGGAGGCATCTGGGCCTGAGGACCTTTGGTGTGACCCCGGTGCAATGAACTGTATTCTGTTGGGGTTCTTGGGGCAGTTGGCCTTCACATGCCCCAATTCGTTACATTTGAAACATCGCCCAGCTGACTGGTCAGTGGGGCGAGGTGGGTTGCTGGAGAATGGGGTGGTGGGGCAATAAGGGGTCTGGGTTTTACCTTGTGGGGCCTTGGGCTGCTCCTGGTGAGGGGATGTGGTCTCGGGTTTTCCTTTCTGGTATCTCCCCAAACTATGACCAGGGTTGTTCCTCTCTGCTTCCTGCACCCCTTGTGTACCAAATTTCCTTGCCCCTCTGCTGATCTGGGACTGTTCGTATTGATCAGCATAAGCAGCAAGGCTGTCTGCTGAGTCCATTTTCTTATCCCATAAACACTGTCTTATATCATCCTTGGACATATTCAGGAATTGTTCCTGAGCCATCAAATCACACACTCCTTCAAAGCTAGTAACATTCCTTCCCTTGACCCATTTTTTTAACAGCTCCTTTATCCGGTTTACATAAGCTACATTACTTAGTCCAGGCCCTCGGATAAGGGTTCGAAATTTTACTCTGTAAATTTCAGGTGTAACTTGAAATTGTTTTAAAACCAAATCCTTGAATTTCTCATAGTCAGAAGCCTCATCAATAGGCATGTCATTGAATATGTCCAGAGCACTTCCAGTCAACTTTGCTACCAATAGGGTCATTTTGTGATCATCAGGAATGTGATGGAGATTGCATAGTCTCTCAAAGGTGAGAAAATATTCAGCAATATCACGGGATTCATCATACGGTGGACATAGTCGCTCCCATTTGTGGGTTGTTGGGGAAGGATTATTAGTGTTATCCGGTAGATTTTGCTCCGCCCTGGTCTTCTCCATCTCCAGGGCATGCTTCCTCTCTCTGTCTTTCTCCTCCTCAGCATGCTTCCTCTCTCTTTCGTTCTCCTCCATAGCATACTTCCTCTCTCTGTCTTTCTCCTCCTCAGCATGCTTCCTCTCTCTCTCCTTCTCCTCCATAGCATACTTCCTCTCCTCCTCAGTATGCTTCCTCTCTCTCTCCTTCTCCTCCATAGCATACTTCCTCTCCTCCTCAGCATGCTTCCTCTCTCTTTCTTTCTCTTCCATCTCCATCTGTTTAAGTTGTAGCAGTCTTGCATGTTTCTTCTCCTCCTCATCAGCTTGTAGCCGGGCTATCTCAACTTTAATAGCTGCTTCACTGGCAGTCATCTTAGCCTTTCTGTTTTTAATCTGTCTTAACCCGATAGTGTTAGAAAAGAAAAAAAACCTTGCTTGGGTATTCCCTGTAGGGGTTAACTACCTGCTTTCATATGTAGATACTCTAGCTCCTAGCAGCTTAACCCCTCCCCCCTCCCTGCTTCCAGCAGCTACAGGGAAGAGCTAGAGAGAAGAGAAAAAAAATTCTAAACTCCCTGTGTCTGGTTCAAAAAAACTCTCTGGTTCAATATATCCCGCCGCTCTGCCACCATGTCAGGGTTCCCTCCCCACTCTAAACTCTAGGGTAAAGACGTGGGGACCCGCATTCAGAGCCCCTAAGCTTATTTTTACCAGCTTAGGGTAAACCCCCCCAAGGTACAAAATTCCCTGCACCCCAAGAAATGCTTCTTGCTGCCACCATCAAATGTCTAACAGGAATCCAGGAAAGAAATCACTTGAACTTCCCTCCCCTGCCCCAAAAATACCCCCTCAAGCCGTACACCCCCTTTCCTGGGGAAGCTTGAGAACAATCTCCCAACCAATTGGTTACACAGTGATCTAAAAACCCACCCCCTGGATTTTAACACCATAGAAAACAGTCAACTTCTTAAAAGAGGATTTTATTAAAAATAAAGAAGGTAAAATCATCTCTGTAAAATCAGGATGGTAACTATTTCACAGGGCACTATATTTCCAAACTCAGAGAGATTTCCCCCTCTGGACAAAACCTTAACGTTACAGAAAACCATGAATACCTCCCCCCCCCCCTTTGCCCTTTCTAACACAGGGGATACACCAAGCAAAAATAAACAGAAATCTATACGCTATGCTATCTAAACTTACTTCAGAAAAGGGAGGTTTGGTTTTCTGTAGGTTCCTTCTGTCTTCCAAGATCACCCTGACTCAGACAAAGACACCCACTAAAACCTTCCCCCCTCCCAAAGGTTGAAAGTATCTTGTCCCCTTATTGGTCAGAGCCCAGCCAGGTCAGGTGTCAATCTGGCTACCCGCATTTCTTAACCCTTTACTGGAAAGAGGATTTTATAGCACTGCATCAGACCCTCTCCCCCTTCCCTTCATATTTATGACATAAGCCAGTCACTGTCAAAGCCAATTTTAGAAGAACTTAATGAGGCTGTTAAGAATGCTGGAGACACAACTCAGTGTATGTGAACCAACATGGCTATTGCATCACACTTTCTGTTTAAGCAAGAGATACCACACACTACACACTAGAGGCCTATGTTAAGTGCATTGTCACTTGTTAATCCTGAAGTTGGACACTGGTTCCGAACAAGACTGGCAAATGCTCACTATCTTTCTGCAAAAAAACTCAGCGGACTCTCTTGAAACGTGGTGCAACAGTGAAAGACTCAGGAGTTGAAAAAGTGAAGAATTCTCTCGCTATATTCAAAATATGTGCATACGTGGCCGACAAATGCACCAATGCAAATCGGCATCAAGTATTAAGTCATTACGTATGTTATCTTGATGTCCGTGGTAGGCCAGTAGATGCATTCTAGATGTTCAGGTTATAGAAGACACATCAGCTGCATCTGTGACATCTTAGAGTTAAATGCTTGTAAATTGAACCCCAAACAGATGGCTGCTTGTGCATTTGATGGAGGTACAAACTTCTCTGAAGACATAGTGGAGTACAAGCTTTGCTCAGAGAAAAGTGGAACCCTAATCTTTCCTATACACACTGTAGAGGCCATCTACTCCAGCTAGCACTAGTACAAGCTGCAGAATCTTCAAAAGACATTAAAAAGCCATACATTTAATGGCTTTTTAAACTCTCTTTTTCAGCAAGAGTCCAAAGGACTGAACATTTTGGAAGCAAATCGAAGATACACTGGGATTGAAGTTCAAATGAGTCCAACCTGGGAAAACCTGCTGGCTTTCTCATGAGTGATTCTTGGCAGTTGTCTTAAAATTACTGCAACCGTTATTACTGGCTTTAAAAAGTATCCACCAAGATAGGACAGATCTAAGTAGTGAGGCTGGTGGACTACTTTTGTTACTAAGTTCAGAGAAGACTATTGCCATTCTCTCTCTTGTAAGTCTACTGTTGAAACCACTTGGGTCATTAAACAATGTAATCCAGGCATCTGCTACAACAGCAGTAGATCTTTGTCCATAAATAGAAGCTATCCTTGGATCAATCAGAGATATCCATTGAAAATGTACTGGAAGAAGCAAAGACTTCAGTCCAGAAGTTGACTAATGAAGGTACCTATATTGACTCCATAAGTGAAGAGGACAAGAAGTGTTTGTTAAGCCAGATGAAAAAGTACAAAGACTTGATTCTTACAAATCTACAATAGAGATTTCTGGATTCTGTTCAACCTCCATGTAGCTTTTACAGATGCCTGTCTTATAAAACACCTACAGTTGAGTGGAGTGAGGCACTACCAGCAATGGGGCTGCCATGTGCTCACGGCAGAATAGAGAATTTTGAACACAGCGTGGAATATCACACGATGTACGAATGAAGATTTAACTTCAACTTCTTTATCATCACTAATGGTTCGACCCAATCTTTGTGCTCTGTTTCCTGGGATGAAAGTAGGAATTCATCTCTTGCTAATCCCAGTCAAAACAGCTACATTTGAACATATTTTTTCCTCATTGAATAGAATTTTGTGTTCTGATAGAAGTCGCCTTCTGCCTGATCATGGGCATATCATGAAGGACTGGAAGTAACGGACACACAAGAAGACACCAAAGAGTGCAAAATTACAACAAGAAACCAAGACTGATGTACATGTCATGCTTCATAGTAGGCTTGAGTAGCCAACTTTAAGTTTTGTGATGGTTTTAAAACATGAGTTAAATCTAATAAAATGGTCATGAAACATTTTTCAGTTTTTACTATGGTGCCACACAGCCCACCTTTACCCTCACGGACTCACCCCTCATCGGCCCTGACACCCCCCCTGAATATTTCAATCCCGCCCCTAATTTCAATTCCTGGGGAAAACACTGTCTGCCCCCCTCCCCCCAGCACCGGGGAACCCCCGGGGCCTGGCCTCACATCCAGGCGCCTGGAACCCCCTGGGGGCAGGATCCTCCTTGGAACGCGCTGCTGTGTCCCTGCCCCCTTCTCCCCATGTGCCCTTGGGGGAGGGGTCTCTGCCCGGGGTGGGGGGCCCAGGGTGCCAAACAGCTGGTGCCAACTCTGCTGGGTCTGAGCTGGGCAGTACCAGGCTGGTTACAGGGAGAAGCAGTGCTGGGGGCAGGGAGCTGCGAACGCCCCGGGGCAGTGCCGGAGCGAGGGAGGTGTCATTAGCTGAGCCCTGCCCAAGCGCGGGGACCGCATCAGCAGTTACCAGGCAGATCGGGCTGCACCAGGTTAGAGCTGCCCCATCCCCCGCCCCCTCGTGTGCGCCCAGCGCCGGAGCAGCGCCCCTGGGGGCGGAGGGGGGGCAGTGCAGGGAAGGTCACACGCCCCCCCCCCCGCTGTGGGTATCGCGCGGACCGGGCCGTGGCCTGCTGGGAGCCCGCTTCCCCCCCCGCCACGCCCTCCCTGGGGGGTCCCTGCGCCTTCAGTGCCACATTTCCCCGTGGGCTGCCCAGGGCCCCCCCCAAGGACTTCCCCTGAGCAGCCTCTGGACTGGCCCCCCCCCACGGGCTCCCCCTGGACACCCCCTGCGCCCCCAGCCCCTCTCCACGCGCTCCTGGACCGTGCGGGCACCGCTGCGCCCGCCAATGCCCAGATGTTCCCCTCCCCTACGAGCCCCCCGCACCCCTGAACCCTCCAGCGCCCCCTCCCCAGTCTCCCCCTCCCCCGGGACACCCCCCTGCGCTCTCTGCCCCGCCCCGCGCGCCCCTGTCCACGCGCCCCTGGACCGTGCGGGCACCGCTGCGCCCGCCAATGCCCAGATGTTCCCCTCCCCTACGAGCCCCCCCCCCCGCACCCCTGAACCCTCCAGCCCCCCCCCCCCCCAGCGCTCCCTCCCCCCCGGGACACCCCCCTGCGCTTTCAGCCCCTCTCGAGCGCAGGGCGGGACGGTCCCTCCCCAGCCGCCGCTTTCGGTTTCTCTTCCCCGGCGCTCAGAGCCGGCGGGAGGCGGGCGAGGCGATGGCGCTGGCCGAGGTGTGCGGGGCCCCCCGGGGGGGCTGGGACTGGGCGCCCCCCGGAGCCGCCGCTGCGCCCCGGGGACCCGAACATTTCAGCTTCGGCCTGGGGGCCCCCGAGCTGGCCCTGCCCAGGGGGGAGCAGGTCAGTGCGCCATGGGGGGGGGCAGCGCCGGGGGGAGCCTGGGGGTCAGTGCAGTAGGGTGTGGAGGTAGGGAGTGGGGCCAATGCCCTGGTGGGGGGCAGAGGAGGAAGTGCCGTGGGGGGGCAGGGAGGGGGTGCTGCTCTGGGCATGGGGGGCAGGAGGGGCCAATGCCCTGGTGGGGGGGGCAGAGGAGGAAGTGCTGTAGAGGTGGGGGGGCAGGGAGGGGGTGCTGCTCTGGGCGTGGGGGGCAGGAGGGGCCAATGCCCTGGTGGGGGGGGCAGAGGAGGAAGTGCTGTAGAGGTGGGGGGGGCAGGGAGGGGGTGCTGCTCTGGGCGTGGGGGGCAGGAGGGGCCAATGCCCTGGTGGGGGGCAGAGGAGGAAGTGCCGTGGGGGGGCAGGGAGGGGGTGCTGCTCTGGGCATGGGGGGCAGGAGGGGCCAATGCCCTGGTGGGGGGCAGAGGAGGAAGTGCTGTAGAGGTGGGGGGGCAGGGAGGGGGGTGCTGCTCTGGGCGTGGGGGGCAGGAGGGGCCAATGCCCTGGTGGGGGGGCAGAGGAGGAAGTGCTGTAGAGGTGGGGGGGAGGGAGGGGGTACTGCTCTGGGCGTGGGGGGCAGGAGGGGCCAATGCCCTGGTGGGGGGCCAGAGGAGGAAGTGCCGTAGAGGTGGGGGGGCAGGGAGGGGGTGGGGGGCAGGAGGGGCCAATGCCCTGGTGGGGGGCCAGAGGAGGAAGTGCCGTAGAGGTGGGGGGGGAGGGGGTGCTGCTCTGGGCATGGGGGGCAGGGCTGGAGAACCTCCCTCACCATCTCCCCCCTGTGCCCCCCCCAGCCGGCCCAGTTCCTGCAGACGTACTCCGAGGAGGGCCGGGACCGGGTGCGGATCCAGCTGGCCCACGGCACCACCACCCTGGCCTTCAAATTCCAGCACGGGGTCGTGGTGGCTGTTGACTCCCGGGCATCGGCCGGCAGCTACATCGGTGAGACCAACCCCCAGCTCTCCCCGGCCCCTCCCCCCACAGCCCCTTGGGGCTGGCCGGCTCCATCCGCCCCTCCGCCATGCGGGGTTGTGTCCAGGAACCTGGCAGGTGGGAGCAGGTGTCTATCGCTCCAGCCCCCCCACCCCTCCCTGATCCCTCTGCCCAGCACCTGCACCCCCTGGCCTAGCCCTGGCCCAGCTCGTGACCCCAAATGGTCTGGTGGCCCAGTGCACCTGGAGGGTCAGACCAGCCCCCCTCCACCATGACACCCCCCCTCCCCCCAGCCATCTGCCCGTGTCACTCAGGGTCTGTCTCTCCTTCCCCACAGCCTCCCTGGAGGCCAACAAGGTGATCGAGATCAACCCCTACCTGCTGGGCACCATGTCGGGCAGCGCCGCCGACTGCCAGTACTGGGAGCGGCTCCTCGCCAAACACTGCAGGTGCGCCCCCGCCCGGGGAGGGGGGCAGGGAACCGGTGCCCAGGACAGGGGCGTAGGAGATGGGGGCTCAGGGAGGGTCCGGGGTGTGTGTGTGTGTGTGTGTGGGGGGGGGGGGGTTGGGTACTCAAGGAGGGGACCCCATGGTGGGAGGGGTTTGAGGTGGGGGGCTCAGGGAGGGTCCGGGGTGTGTGTGTGTGTGGGGGGGGGGGTTGGGTACTCAAGGAGGGGACCCCATGGTGGGAGGGGTTTGAGGTGGGGGGCTCAGGGAGGGTCCGGGGTGTGTGTGTGTGGGGGGGGTACTCAAGGAGGGGACCCCATGGTGGGAGGGGTTTGAGGTGGGGAGCTCAGGGAGGGTCCGGGGTGTGTGTGTGTGGGGGGGGTGTTGGGTACTCAAGGAGGGGACCCCATGGTGGGAGGGGTTTGAGGTGGGGAGCTCAGGGAGGGTCCAGGGTGTGTGTGTGTGGGGGGGGGGGGGTTGGGTACTCAAGGAGGGGACCCCATGGTGGGAGGGGTTTGAGGTGGGGAGCTCAGGGAGGGTCCGGGGTGTGTGTGTGGGGGGGGGGTGTTGGGTACTCAAGGAGGGGACCCCATGGTGGGAGGGGTTTGAGGTGGGGAGCTCAGGGAGGGTCCGGGGTGTGTGTGTGTGGGGGGGGTTGGGTACTCAAGGAGGGGACCCCATGGTGGGAGGGGTTTGAGGTGGGGAGCTCAGGGAGGGTCCGGGTGTGTGTGTGTGTGTGGGGGGGGGGTTGGGTACTCAAGGAGGGGTTTGAGGTGGGGAGCTCAGGGAGGGTCCGGGGTGTGTGTGTGTGTGTGGGGGGGGGGGTCAGGTACTCAAGGAGGGGACCCCATGGTGGGAGGGGTTTGAGGTGGGGAGCTCAGGGAGGGTCCGGGGTGTGTGTGTGGGGGGGGGGGTTGGGTACTCAAGGAGGGGACCCCATGGTGGGAGGGGTTTGAGGTGGGGAGCTCAGGGGGCTGGGATCTGAGACTCACCCCGTGGTGGGTTCTGCCTCCCCCCCCCCCCCCCCCAGGCTGTACCAACTGCGGAACAAGGAGCGGATCAGCGTCTCGGCCGCCTCCAAGCTGCTGTCGAACATGTTGTGCGAGTACCGGGGCATGGGGCTGTCCGTGGGCAGCATGATCTGCGGCTGGGACAAGAAGGTAGCGGCTGGGCCCCCTGCCCCAAGCCACAATGGGACGGGACTCTGGGGGGGACCCGGCTGCCTCAGTGTCCCATAGCTAAGCCCTCCCGCGTCCCCATCCACCTTCACCTCTACAGGGGATCCCCCTGGCTCAAAGACCCCTGACACCAGAGTCCACAATCTCCCCATTGGGGCCCCCCTTCCCTTTGGGGTTCAGGCCCCACAGACCTTCCCCCCACCTCTGATCTGACCCTGGGAGCTCCAGTCCCTAGACTCACCCCCCACCCCCGCACTGGTCCCAGCCACGTCTCACCAGCTGCCCCATCCTCGCAGGGCCCCGGCCTGTACTACGTGGATGATAACGGGATGCGTCTCTCCGGCCCCATGTTCTCCACGGGCTGCGGGAACACCTACGCCTACGGGGTGATGGACAGCGGGTACCGGCCCGACCTGAGCGTGGAGGAGGCCTACGACCTGGGGCGCCGCGCCATCGCCCACGCCACCCACCGCGACGCCTACTCCGGGGGCGTCGTCAACAGTAAGGCATCAGGGCTGGGGCGGGGCCCCTGGGGGTGAGCACCAGGACACCTGGGTCCCATCCCTCCTCAGGGACAAGCATCCTGCACTGCCATCCCGGACGCCTGGGTCCCATCCCCTCACTCATCATGGACGAGTCTCCTGCACTGCCATCTCGGACGCCTGGGTCCCATCCCCTCACTCCGTGGGGGTTGGGAGCACTGCTGGGCTGGCCCTAGGGATGGCCCTTCCAGACTCCTGGGTCCCATGTCCTTACTCCGTGGGGGCTGGAAGCGCTGTGGGGTCCCTAGCTGGCTGCCTTGGACCCTCCCATGTCCTTCTCCCCCCCAGTGTATCACATGAAGGAGGACGGATGGATCAAGGTGGAAAAGACGGACGTCAGCCAATTGATCCACAAGTACCTGGAGGCCAGGAAGTGAGACGGGCCAGCGACCGGGGGCTCCGGATTCAGGGACGCGGGAGACTCGGGGCCAGCAGGGGATGCGGTTAACGGGTTTCTGTGTGTGACGCAATAAAGAGAAACATTGAAAACTCCAATTTGGGGCGTCGATGTAAAGTGTCTCATGGCTGCTGGGCCGGGAATGGGGGCGGGGGGGTCTGGGCGGTTGATGGGGGGAGGGGAAGGCTGCATTTTACGATGAAGCAGAGGCAATGGGAGGCGGGCACAGAAATTCACAGGGGTTTGTGCAGGGCAGGAAAACCGGAACCATTCGCCCAGTTCTGCTGGTGCCCCTCAGCCCTGTTCTGCCAGCCCTGGGCTCCCTTCCCGCACCCATCTGCCAGTGCCCCTCAGTCTGGACCCTCCCCCGCGAGTCCAGCCTGGGGGTCCCCCCATACTGCTCTGCCCAAACTCACTGGGGTCTCGCCGCCCGCAGCTCCGCCAGGGCCCCGCCCCCGTAGATCCAGGCTCTGCTCTCAGCAGCTAAAGGACCCGGGGGAGCCCAGCCCCAGCCCCAGCCCCAGGCTGGATCCAACCCGGAGCCCAGGTTTGAAGCCGAATCTCAGACTCCCACCCCGGGGTGTCTAACCCGCGGGGATCGGACCCCGCCGGAGCCAGCCTCCCTCGGCGGCTCGGTCCCGAGGCCGGGAGTCCCCAGGGCCGCCGGAGGCCGAGCCCGGTCCCGGGACCCCTTCGACTGCCAAGCACCCGTTCGTCCGGAGCCCGCGCCCCTCCCCCGCAGAGACCCGGGCCCCGGCCCTGCAGGTGGGGCTGCGCGGCCAGGCGGAGCTCGGGGGGGGGGGGGGGCAGGTCGGTCCCCGGCCCCTCCGCCGGAGGACGCGGCTGAGCCGCCGGGAGCCGGGAGCCGGGACCTGGAGCCGAGCCGCGGCCGGTGCAGCCCGGGCTCCCCCTGGCGGCCGCAGGCGGCAGCAGCAGCGGGCGGGGCCCGGCCCGGGAATCCCCCGAAAGCGAAACCGGGCGGATCGCGCGGGGTCCGGGCGCTGCCGCCCCGGGAGAAGCAGCCGGAGCCGGAGCTGCAGGTACCGGGCCCGGGCGGGGAGCAGCCGGGGGGGTGCCGTGGGCGGGGGGGTACCGGGGGGGCAGGAGCACGGGGCATTGCCGGGGATCGGGGGTGGTTTGTTCCCTCCCCCCAGAGCCCCAGTGTGTGGCTGGGAAGGGCTGGCTTTGCTGGGGGGCTAGAGGGGCGATGGGGTCTGGGGGGCACCGGGACTGGATCGGGGTAATGAGGGGGTACGTGGGGTGCTGGGTAGAGGGCAGCTCAGGGGCATAGGGTGGAGATGGAGCTATGGAGGTAGATTGTGATTGGGGTGTGGGGCAGGGGTGTGTGGGGGCTGGGGTGCAGGATAGGAGGCATTCGGGTATGGGGCAGGGCTGGGGGACAGTTTGGGGTAAGGCATCGGGGGTCACCCAGTGCTTTGGCCCCCAGCCCCCCTGCCCTGTATAACCCCCCCTTCTTTCTGCAGACTGTCCTCCACCATGCCGCTGCCCCTCACCCTGCGTCTGGGCTGCCCCCTGCTGCTCTGTGACCTGGCCCTGCTGGCCCTGCTGGGCTGGGGCACCCCCTCGCTGGGCCCCCTGGGGCTGCCGGCCACCTGGCTGGAGGCTGCTGTGCGTTTCCTGGGGCTCTGGGGGGCCTGGGGGCTGCTGGCCCCGGATCGGCCCCGCCTGTCCCCCCCCAGGGCCCTGGCTGCCCTGTGCCTGCTGCCCCCCCTGTACCTCGCCCTGCGGAGCTGCCTGCCCCTGCCCGACGTGCCCCCCGCCCTGCTGGCCGGCGCCCCCTGGGCCTGGCTGCTGCTGAGCTATGGGGCAGTGGGGCTGGCCCAGCTCACCTGGGGGGCCCTGGGGCAGGGGGACAGGGCTGGGGGGCCCGGCGCTGAGGACACGGAGCGGGAGTCCAGGGCCACCCTGCGCCGGCTGGTGGGGCTGTCCCGGCCCGACGTGCCCGTCCTGTCTGGGGCCTTCGTCTTCCTCGCTATAGCTGTGATTGGTGAGTGTGGGGGTGTGTGGAGGGGGGAGAATTCATGAGGTTGGGGGGAGGGGACTCGGAGTGTGAGTGGGGGGGCTGTGTTACTAACAGAGCCCAGACAAAACCTTCCAGCCAGAGCCACGCGAGAGTGGCCCAGCAGCTCAGGTGCTGGCCTGTAAACCAGGAGCCCTGGGTTCAATTCCTGGCTCTGCCACAGAGTCCCTGGGTGACCCTGGCCCTGTCACCTGCTCCTGCTGAGCCAGGGGTTTACACGCAGATAGGCACTGGTAAGATTTACAAAAGCACCTTGTCTGCAGTGTTAGGTGCCTAAACCCCTTGGGAAACCTGGCCACTGAGTGGCGAGGCCACTCTTGGAAGTGGGACTCCAGCACCCGGATCATGGGGCGATTTGGGAAATGGTACCGAGCTGGCAGTGGGCCCTGTGGGGTCTGTTCAGACAGGAGCGCGCCCCCTTGCGTGGTTCCCCGAGTTCCAGAACCAAGGCCAGTGCGGCAGGGAGCTGTGGGGGGGATGGAGGGAGATGGAGGGTTGTGCCTGGGGAGGGAGGTGAGCAGAGCTTGCAAAGGGCTCAGCGTGTTGAGTCTCAGTTTCCAGGTGGGATGTTGCATGGGAAAGTCTCCTGCTGGAGGATTCCTCTCCCTGGGGCTCCAAGGAGACTCCCCCGCACAGGACGGCCCCTCTCTCACCCCCGTGTCTCTGTGGCAGGCGAGACGTTCATCCCCTACTACACGGGGCGTGTCATCGACATCCTGGGCAGCGCCTACGACCCCAACGCCTTCACCATCGCCATCGGCCTCATGTGCCTGGCCTCCTTCGGCAGGTGAGACCCCACGGCCCCCCAGCCCCGGGGTGAGCCCCCCAGTACCCTTATGGGATCCCCCAGCCCTGGGGAGATCCTCCATAACCCCAGGAAACCCCCCTCACCTTCCCACTGCCACCCAGGACCCAGCCCTTGGAAGATACCCTTCACCCTTTGCTGCTCCACGGGCCTGGGGAGACACCCCCCCTTCAACTCCCTGCTGCTCCCCCCATGGGATCCCAGCCCTGCTCTGGGGTTCCCCCAGCCCAATGGGGTGGGGGCTGTGCTGGGCAAGGTGGGAGGATGGTGTATCTGGAATGGGCTCCGTATGAGGCGTTGGTTCCAGCGGTGGGATCAGTCTCCCCCACGTCTGTCTGTCCCCTCCCCCAGCTCCCTGGCCGCCGGCTGCCGCGGGGGGCTCTTCATGTTCACGTTCTCCCGGCTCAACATCCGCACCCGGTCTCAGCTCTTCTCCTCCCTAGTGCGCCAGGACCTGGCCTTTTTCCAGCAGGTCAAAACAGGTGGGTCCCCCCCCCCCCCCGTGACGCTCTCCTGCTTCCCCTCCCCCAAGCAACCCCAGCATCTACCCTAATGGCACCCCTCCCCCATCCCCACTTCCAGTGTCTGCTCACACCAACCCCCAGCCTCTGCTGCACCCCACTACAGCCCAGCCCCCACATCCCCTGTATCGGCATCGTCTTCCCCTCGGCACCTTGCCCCAGCCCTGCCCCGGCACCCTCCCAGCACCCCCATGGCATCCCCTCTCCCTCAGCATCACCCCCCCATTCTTCCCCAACACTCCTCCCCCAGCATTCCCCCTGCCCCAGTCTCCCTCTGTCAATGGGGCAGCCCCCACCCCCCACCCCAAACTCTGGACATTGACAAGGCCCTTGTTGCTGGCTGCAGCATTAAATGTCCCCGTGCGGCCCAACAGCCCCCTGTTCCTACACCCCCCCGCCAGCCTCCCCCCACCAGCTCCAGGCCTCCTGGGGCAGATCCCCGTCTCACTGACCGTGTCCCCTCCCCCCCCCCCCCCCCAGGGGACCTGACCTCGCGCCTCTCCACGGACACCACCATGATGAGCCGCTCGGTGCCGGCCAACGCCAACATCTTCCTGCGCAGCCTGGTGAAGGCGCTGGGGCTGTACGGCTTCATGGTGGGGCTGTCCTGGCGCCTGACGCTGCTCACGCTGCTCGAGACCCCCCTCACCATGGCCGCCCAGAACCTCTACGACGCCCGGCGCCAGGTATGGGGGGGTCCTGGGGAGACTGCCCCTTACCCTCCTGATCCTGTGACCCGGAGCCCCCCAGGGCTCCCTTTACGGCAGTCCCTTTACGGAGCTCCCCTCTCTGATTCCAGAGGGAGTCGCCCTCCAGTGGGGGTGTTTCTGGAGGGTCCCAATGGGCTTTTCTTGGCCGGGTGCTGTTCAGTATCGTTACTGATGATCTGGGTGGAAAGTTAAACCCATTTGCTGGTCAAGTCTGCAGGAGACACTGAGCCGGGGTGGGGTGGGGGGGTGGATACTGATGGGGACAATTACACACAGCGAGCTGGATTCCCCTAGGACTCCTGGCCCTTCCCCCAGGGAGGAAATCCCCCATCTCCAGATGCACATCCCAGGGGCTCCCAGCCCTTCCCCCAGGGAGGGGATTCCCCCAACTCACAGACCCACCAACCCTGGGGCTCCCAGCTCTGCCTTTGGGGCAGGGATCCCCCGGCACACAGCCCCTCTGCTCTCCAGCCATCAGCGCTCTCTGGGAGGTGCGCTTTGACATTCAAAGATGTCTGTGAGCCCCAAGAAGCTACGTCTTCGGCACGGAGACTGTGTCGGCAAAGCTGGGCCAGCAGAGCCTCAGGGTGTAGACGCACCTACACTGATGGGAGGGGTGTTTCCGTGCAAGGAACACTACCTCCATCGACAGCTGCCTCTACACTGCGGGTTTAGTTCTTCCCTTGGGGAGAGTGGGGTTCACACCCCTGACCGGTGTAACTGCCGTGTAGACAGGCCCAAGGCAGACACCTAGGCCCCAGGGATGTGGGTCCCCTTACAGGGTGGGGAGCTCTATCCGGACAGCAGTGACCCTGGGAAGGATTTCGGGGTGATTGTGGACAAGCAGCTGGCCAGGAGCTCCCCGTGTGATGCTGTAGCTAAGAGGGCGAACGCCACCCTGGGCTATATAAAGCTGCCTTGTCATGAGAGGATGGCGGAGCTCGGTCTGTGTTGTTTATCCAAGAGATGGCTCAAGGGCTGGACCATGGTCTGTAAGTGCCGCGTGGGGAGGAGGTTTCTGCAAGCAGGGGGCTGTTTCATCTCACAGGCGAAGCAGAACAGAGCCAATGGCTGGAGCTGAAGCAAGATGAATTCAGACTGGAAATGAGGGGCAGATGTTTACTAGGGAGGGGATTAGCCCCTGGACCAGGTGACCCAGGGACAGGGTGGATTCCTCAGTACTTGGAGGATCGAGATGTGAGAATCTCCTCAGAGCTCCACGCCAGGCAGGTTACGGGGCTGGGTGCCGGGGTCCCGGGTGCGACTCGCTGGCCGGGGCTGTGCGGGAGCCCAGACGCGATGGGCGGGTTCTTCTTTGAGTGGTTGCTCATATCTATTCCATTTAGGTGTGTGCGCGCGTGCACGGACGTCGGAAACTTTTTTCCCTAGCAGCTACCCGTTGGGCCGGCTGGGGAGCCCCCTGGAGTGGCGCGACCCCCCTCCAGTTCCTTCTTACCGCCCGTGACGTTGGAACAGTGGTCTCTTGTTCGCAAGTGCTCCACTACTCCCTAGCTATCCGTGTTAATAGATTGTAATTAGTGTTAATAGTTTTTCATTGTACAGTAATTAGTTAGATAGTTGTAGTAGTTAGTAGTTCTACGCTTTTCGCGGGCTCCTCCCGAGCCCTCCGGGCATAAGGCATGCCTTCTCAGGGGTTCAAGTCGTGTGCTTCCTGCAATAGGCCCATGCCCACCGGGGACCCCCACGACGCTTGTCTTCGGTGTCTGGGTGAGTCCCACACAGCTGACAAGTGCAAGCTGTGTAAATCCTTCAAGCCCCGCACCAGGAAGGAGAGAGAAATCCGCCTGAGACAGTTATTAATGGAGGCGGCACTCTGCCCCTCTCAAGGTGCGGGCTCCAGCGTCTCGGTGCGCAGCGCGCCTCCGGCTGCGGCACCGCAGAAAGACTCCCGCCCACCTCGGGGCCGGGCGGCGTCGGGGACCCGGGGCCGCTCTCGGCACCGCTCCTTTTCCCCATCGGGACGGAAAGAGCCTCCCAAGTCTTCAGACGCTGGTGCAGTACCGCCCTCCGCCGCGCCGGAACAGACAGATGTCAGCCCGCGCCCACAGGCACCACCGTGTCTTGAGGTCGTCATGGCATCCTCGACACCGGACACCTTCGGGGCTCATTGAGATGACGGCGTCCCCCATGCCTGCGCCGACCCCGGCACGACCCCCTGTCATCTCTAGGGGCAAGCCGGCGCTTCTTGGACCGTCGGCTCAGCTACAGCCTCCTACACGCTGCTCGGAGTCCCGGCGTCGTTCGGAGTCCCGGCACCGTGCGGTGTACCGGTCTGACTCACGAAGCCGGTCCGACTCGTGGCGCCGGACTCACAGCCCGGACCCTCGGAGCCGATCACGCTCGAGGTTGTCCTCGTTTGCTAGATCCTGGTCCCGCTCGGTGTCCAGGATGAGCGCGACGCCATCCCGGCACCGCTCTCCACCTCCGGCTCGACCTTCTGCGGAGACACCACACTGGAGTTCGCCTCAACGCCGGGAGTCGCTGCACCGTCGGGACTCACCGCGCCGAGGAACATCCCCTCGACGCCGAGCCTCGCTGCAACGTGAGCTCTCACCCAGGCATCGAGACATGCCGTACCGAGAATCCCCACCACGCCGGGACTCTCCACGACACTCGCGGGATTCGTCTCGTCGCCGTGCGTCCCCACGGCACCGCGATGCCCCATCGAGGTATCGGGACTCACCGCGCCAACAGGAGTCCCCACGGCACCAGGACTCACCGCACTGAGGAGCTTCTCCACGGCACCGATCCCCAATGCGACACCGTGAGTCACCACGTCGCGCGGCGTCGCAACGGTCCCGATCCCCACGGTCCCGATCTCCACCACGGCACCGTGAGTCACCACGGCACCGTGAGTCTCCACGCCGAGTGACGTCTCCACGGCACCGATCTCCACCCTGGCACCGTGAGTCACCACGTCGAGCGGCTTCACCACGGCACCGATCTCCACCACGGCACCGTGAGTCCCCACGTCATCGGGATGACAGAGTTCACTACCGTTCTCGGTCCCGCTCGCGGTCACGTGACTCGCGCTCCTCCCGCTTTAGACCATCCAGGGACCATCCTACTTCACACACCGCCCCACCCTGGCCATCCAGAGACCAATCGTCGGCCAGTTCAGGTGGCCCGTCTAAGACGCCTGAGGGGATCCAGGTAGCTCCAGTGCAAGATTCGGGGTCAGCGGGTTGGCAGCCCCAGTGGCCATTCTGGACATCCTGGGCATATCATCAGGCCCAGGGTGCACCACTGCCTCCCTACCCAGTGGTGCGCACACATCCTCCGGTGGCCACCGTCAGCCACCCACCTGTGGAGCAAGCTCCTTCTGGAGACCCTGTACCGGTGCCAGGGGAGGCGCCTGCCTCTACCCAACAGGTTTCCCCCGCTGTTCAACGGGATACCCTGCCAGACCCACCCCTTCCTCTCTCAACCTCTTCATCATCCCCCGATGAAGCAGTGGCGGGCACATCATCTGCTTCGCCCCCACCTATGGATTTTAAGGTCCTGCAGGAGCTAGTCCGGAGGGTGGCTCTCAGCATGAACCTTCCCATAGAGGAGGTTGTGGAGGAACAGGATGACCCGATGGTGGATGAGGTCTTGAAGCCAGAAGGTCCTTCCAGGGTAGCATTGCCAATGAATAAGACCGTCTGCGGCAATGCCACTACACTCTGGCAAACCCCTTCCTCTATCCCTCCAACAGCTAGAGGAGTAGAGAGGAAATACTTTGTGCTGAACAAGGGGTTCGAGTATCTCTTTACCCACCCCATGCCTTGCTCCTTGGTGGTGGATGCGGTTAACTCAAAGGAGAGGCATGGTCAGCAAGGTCCTGCCCCTAAGTCCAAGGACTCTAAACGCCTGGACCTTTTTGGCAGGAAGACATACTCTACTGCGGGCCTGTCACTCTGAATCGCCAACCAACTGGCGATTCTCAGCAGGTATGCCCATAACTCCTGGTCGGCGGTTGCGAAGTTTCAAGACCAACTTCCCCCTGAGTCCAAGACAGAGCTCAAAGCCATGGTTGACGAGGGCAAGTTGGTGAGCCGCACCTCCCTGCAAGGCGCCCTAGACTCTGCAGATGCGGCAGCCAGGACATTAGCAACGGGGATTTCCATGCGGCGGAGTGCCTGGCTCCAGTCTTCTGGGCTACCAGCTGAGGTCCAGAATACGATTCAGGATTTACCTTTCGATGGTAAAGGCCTCTTTGCGGACCAGACTGACTCCCGGCTGCATAACCTCAAGGACACTAGAAACACCATCAAGTCCTTGGGGATGCACACCGTGGCCACAGTCAGGAAACCATTTAAACCCCCGCATTTTCAGCAGCGGTTTTTCTCACCCAGACCCAGGCAGGACTTCTCTCGGCGGAGAACCAGCTTCACTCGACGCAAGCCTTCCCGCCCCCCTCAGGGTCAAAACAGAGGTCAGCAAAAGGCATCACAGGGCGCGAAGCCCTTCGGGGACGGCTTACTACCACCACACAGTCCAGCCTCTCTACCCTTCCTGGATCGTCTGTCCCGATTCTACCATGCCTGGTCCCGTATTACATCAGACCGGTGGGTCCTACGGACGGTAGAGGCGGGATATGCTATCCACTTCCACTCTACCCCTCCTCCCCACCCCCCCTCTCCATCCCTCTTCAGGGACCCTTCTCACGAGCAACTTCTCTATCGAGAGGTACAAGCGCTCCTCGAACTCGGAGCTGTGGAGGAGGTGCCTCACAAATTCAGGGGCAAGGGTTTCTACTCCCGCTACTTCCTTGTCCCCAAGGCCAAGGGAGGTCTACGACCCATTCTGGACCTAAGGAACCTCAACAAATACATCGTCAACCTGAAGTTCCGCATGGTCTCCCTGGCCACCATCATCCCCTCTCTGGACCCCGGGGACATCTCTATCTCACCGGCCCACAGACGTTTCCTCCGGTTCGTCGTGCGCCAAACACACTACCAATTTACAGCACTACCTTTCGGCCTCTGCACGGCCCCACGTGTCTTCACGAAATGTATGGCAGTGGTGGCCGCATTTCTTCGTCGCCAACACGTGCAGGTCTTTCCGTACCTCGACGACTGGCTACTTCGAGGCCGGTCATACCAACAGGTGCAAGCCCACGTACAGACGGTTCTGGATACCTTTTCTCATCTAGGTATCACCGTGAACACCTCCAAGTCGATACTGACTCCCACTCAGTCCATCCAATTCATCGGAGCGATCCTCGATGCAACCAGAGCGCGGGCGTTCCTCCCAGAGGCCCGTCGTCTCGCAATAGTGGACTTGATCACCACGCTCCGCCGGCTTCCCACCACTACCGCGAGGCAATGCCTCAAGTTGCTGGGCCATATGGCGTCCTGCACGTACGTGGTCCAGCATGCCCGATTACGACTTCGTCCTCTGCAGGCGTGGCTGGCTTCAGTCTACCGACCAATCCGAGACGACTTGGACATGGTCGTCACAGTCCCGGCTCACGCGCTGGACGCCCTGCAGTGGTGGCTAGACCCACAGACATTAGGCGAAGGAGTCCCTTTTCAACCTCTCCTTCCTTCCCTGACTCTAGTGACCGACACATCAGCGCTGGGTTGGGGCGCCCATCTCGGTCAGTTAACAACCCAGGGCATGTGGCAGCAGCACGAGCTCGATCTCCACATCAACATCAAGGAGCTCAGGGCGATTCGCCTGGTGTGCCAAGCGTTCCTGTCTCACCTACGGGACCGCTGCATGGAGGTTCTGACGGACAATACAACGGCCATGTTCTACCTAAACAAGCAAGGTGGAGCTCGGTCGTCACCATTGTGCCGCGAAGCCCTTCTCCTGTGGGACCTTTGCCTGGCCCACTCCGTCTCTCTCCAGGCGTCTTACCTCCCTGGAGTCCAGAATGTCTTGGCAGACCAACTGAGCAGACGCTTCCTGGTCCACGAATGGTCCATTCGCCCAGACGTGATACACTCCATTTTCCGCATCTGGGGCTTTCCCCAGCTCGACCTGTTTGCATCCAGAACCAACAGGAAGTGCCCGACCTTTTGCTCCTTCAGAGGCCATGGCTCGGGCTCCCTTGCGGACGCCTTCACGATCTCGTGGTCACATCGCCTGCTCTACGCGTTCCCACCTTTCCCGCTGATCCACAAGGTCATCCTCAAGATTCGCAGGGACAAAGCGGACGTCATCCTGGTAGCCCCTGCCTGGGCGCGGCAGTGCTGGTACCCGACCCTGCTGGACCTGTCGATACAGCCCCTCATTCCTCTCCCGATCAGCCACGACCTCATCTCTCAAGATCACGGTCGCCTTCTCCATCCAGACCTTCACTCCTTGCATCTAACAACATGGAGAATTCATGGCTGAACCGGTCGGAGATGGCTTGCTCGGATCCGGTGAGACGTGTACTCCTTGAGAGCCGTAAGCCTTCTACGAGGCTCACATACGAGGCAAAGTGGAAAAGATTCTCCGCCTGGTGTACCCAACGACACATATCTCCACACCTTGCCCCCGTACCGGCTATTTTGGATTACGTGCTACACCTCAAAGACAACCGTCTTGCACTTGGTTCCCTCAAGGTTCATCTTGCTGCCATTTCGGCTTTCCATACAGGAGCAGAGGGCCACTCAATATTCACGCACCCTATGGTGCGTCGTTTCCTCAAGGGCCTGGAAAAGGTGCACCCCTCAGTGAAGTCGCCTGTCCCGGCATGGGACCTCAACCTCGTTCTCTCCCGACTCACAGGCCCCCCATTTGAGCCATTGGCCTCCTGCTCCCTTCTCTATCTTTCATGGAAGGTCGCCTTTCTCGTGGCTATTACATCAGCCAGAAGGGTATCCGAACTGAAGGCTCTCCTGTGCGACCCTCTGTATACCATCTTTCATAAGGACAAGGTCCAGCTTCGTCCTCACCCGTCCTTCCTTCCGAAGGTGGTCTCGCGCTTTCATATGTCACAGGACATCTTCCTGCCTGTCTTCTTCCCCAAGCCGCATGCCAACTCTAAAGAGCAACGGCTGCACTCGCTAGCTATCAGAAGGGCACTCGCCTTCTACATAGAATGCACAAAGCCGTTCCGTAAGACCCCTCAGCTCTTCGTCGCTGTCGCGGACCGTGTGAAGGGAGCACCGGTCTCTTCGCAGCGCATATCATCATGGATTACAGCCTGCATCCGTGCCTGCTACGACCTGGCAAGGTACCTCCGCCACTTGTCACGGCCCATTCTACCAGGGCGCAGGCTTCCTCTGCGGCTTTCCTGGCGAACATCCCCCTTCAGGAGATCTGCAGGGCCGCAACCTGGGCATCGGTGCACACCTTTACATCGCACTACGCCATCGCCCGTCACTCCCGTGATGCTGCTGCCTTCGGTAGGGCTATCCTTCAAGCTGCTTTACCGTAACTCCAAACCCGCCTCCAAGGTAAGGCTTGGGATTCACCTAACTGGAATAGATATGAGCAACCACTCGAAGAAGAAGAAAAGGTTACTCACCTTAGTAACCGGTGTTCTTCGAGATGTGTTGCTCATATCTATTCCATCCCCCCCACTTTCCCCACTGTCGGAGTAGCCGGCAAGAAGGAACCGGAGGGGGGTCGGGCCGGCAGGGTACTGTATAGAGCGCCATTTCGGCGCCACTCCAGGGGGCTCCCCAGCCGGCCCGACGGGTAGCTGCTAGGGTAAAAGTTTCCGACGTCCGTGCACGCACGCGCACACACACCTAACTGGAATAGATATGAGCAACACATCTCGAAGAACACCGGTTACAAAGGTGAGTAACCTTTTCTTGTGACGTCTCTGACCCCTCCCCCCCCCAGGCCGTGCTGAGGGCGATCCAGGACTCCATGGCGCGCTCCGGCGAGGTCGTCCGCGAGTCCGTCTCCTCCATCGAGACCGTGCGCAGCTTCGCCACCGAGGGGGAGGAGTCGCGGCGCTACGAGGCGGCGCTGGCCGAGACCCACCGGCTGAAGAACCGCCGCGACCTGGAGAGGGCGCTCTACCTGCTCTTCCGCCGGGTGAGCCGGGGAGGGGGACCCAGGCATCCGGGGGAGGCAGTTGGGGAGCTGATGGGGGAGTCAGTGAGGACCCAACTGTCCAGGGGAAGTGGCTCATGAACCAACGAGGGAGCCAGCAAGGGGGGGGGGAGAGACATTTGGGGATGGCAGTTCACCGTCTGGTCGGTGAGCTGGGGGCAGGGGACCCAGCTGTCCAAGGAAGGGGGTTTGCTCTCTGATGGGGGAGCCCGTGAGAGGGGACCCAGGCATCCGGGCATTGCAGTTCCTGATGCACTGGCTTAGCTGGAGAACAAGGGACCCAGGCATCTGGGGAAGGCTGATAGTGAGACAGTGGGTGAGCTGGGGAGAGGGGGACCCAGGCATCTGGGACTGAGGGGTGTTAATGTTAGGTTTGGGGTGCCCCTTGCCTCCCTATCTGCTCCCCACATGACTCTGTCTCCTCCCCCAGCTGCTGCAGCTGGCCGTGCAGGTGCTGATGCTGTACTGTGGGCACCAGCAGATCCACGCCGGGCTCCTGACCAAGGGCAGCCTGGTCTCCTTCATCCTCTACCAGGGGGACGTGGGCAGCTACGTGCAGGTGAGGGGCCCTGCCCCAGGGACGGGGCCGTAACGGGGCCACCAGTCTGTCATTGTCTGTCTGTGCGTCCATCCATCTCTCCATCCCCACAGCCACCTGTCCATCCATCCATCCCGCCACCCGTCCATCCATCCCCACATCCACCCATCCATCTCTCCATCCCCACAGCCACCTGTCCATCCATCCATCCCACCACCCGTCCATCCATCCCCACATCCACCCATCCATCTCTCCATCCCCACAGCCACCTGTCCATCCATCCATCCCACCACCCGTCCATCCATCCCCACATCCACCCATCCTTCCCTCCATCGACCTCCCCCCGACAACACCCATCTGTCCCCACACCAACCCTTTCTCCACCCGTCTCATCACCCATCCATCCCTCCGTCCACATCCCTGCTCGCACCATCCGTCTGTCCCCACACTCACCCCTCCACCCATCCCTCTCTCCATCCCCACAGCCACCTGTCCATCCATCCATCCCACCACCCGTCCATCCATCCCCACATCCACCCATCCTTCCCTCCATCGACCTCCCCCCGACAACACCCATCTGTCCCCACACTCACCCCTCCACCCATCCATCTCTCCAGCGATCCCTCTTCTGGCTGGTCAGTTTTCTTTGACTCTCTCTCCCCGCTCCAGACCCTGGTGTACATGTACGGGGACCTGCTGAGCAACGTGGGGGCGGCGGAGAAGGTGTTCGAGTACCTGGACCGGGAGCCGGCCGTGCGCACCGACGGGACGCGGGCGCCGGAGTCGCTGCAGGGACACGTCTCCTTCCGCAACGTCTCCTTCTCCTACCCCTCCCGCCCGGACCGGCAGGTCCTGCAGGTACCTACAGCGCGGCAGCTACACCCCTACCCCCGGCTACACCCAGCTACACCCCTACCCCCAGCTACACCCCTACCCCCAGCTACACCCCTACCCCCGGTTACCCCCAGCTACACCCCTACCCCCGGTTACCCCCAGCTACACCACTACCCCCAGCTACACCCCTACCCCCGGTTACCCCCAGCTACACCCCTACCCCCAGCTACCCCCAGCTACCCCCAGCTACACCCCTACCCCCAGCTACACCCCTACCCCCAGCTACCCCCGGCTACACCCCTACCCCCAGCTACACCCCTACCCCCGGTTACCCCCAGCTACACCCCTACCCCCGGCTACACCCAGCTACACCCCTACCCCCAGCTACACCCCTACCCCCAGCTACACCCCTACCCCCGGTTACCCCCAGCTACACCCCTACCCCCAGCTACCCCCAGCTACCCCCAGCTACACCCCTACCCCCAGCTACACCCCTACCCCCAGCTACACCCCTACCCCCAGCTACCCCCGGCTACCCCCAGCTACACCCCTACCCCCAGCTACACCCCTACCCCCGGCTACACCCAGCTACACCCCTACCCCCAGCTACACCCCTACCCCCAGCTACACCCCTACCCCCAGCTCATGGTCCCAGGGCTCCTGGGCCTTCCCCCGGGAGGGGATTCTCCAGTTCATCGGCCCCCACAGCCCCAGGGCTCCTGGCCTGTCCCACCCTCGGGAGGGGATCCCGCTGGCTCACAGCCCCCCCCCTCCCCACCCCAGTCCCAGGACCGAAGGAGGGATCCCCCTGCCCCCACCCCCGCATAGCCCTAGGGGAGGGATCACTCCAGCTCATAGCCCCTCTGATCTCCAGCCCTCCATGCTCCCCACACGACAGGCACTGTGACACTCTCCCCACTGTCCCAGGCCGTGTCGTTCGAGCTGCGCCCCGGGGAGGGGATCCCCCAGCTCCCAGCCCCCGGGGAGAGGATCCCCCAGCCCCCGGGGAGGGGATCTCCCAGCTCCCAGGGAGAGGATCCCCCGGCTCCCAGCCCCCGGGGAGAGGATCCCCCGGCTCCCAGCCCCTCTGATCCCCCGGCTCCCAGCCCCCGGGGAGGGGATCCCCCCGGCTCCCAGCCCCCGGGGAGGGGATCCCCCCGGCTCCCAGCCCCCGGGGAGAGGATCCCCCCGGCTCCCAGCCCCCGGGGAGAGGATCCCCCCGGCTCCCAGCCCCCGGGGAGAGGATCCCCCCGGCTCCCAGCCCCCGGGGAGAGGATCCCCCCGGCTCCCAGCCCCCGGGGAGGGGATCCCCCCGGCTCCCAGCCCCCGGGGAGAGGATCCCCCCGGCTCCCAGCCCCCGGGGAGAGGATCCCCCGGGGAGAGGATCCCCCTGGCTCCCAGCCCCCGGGGAGAGGATCCCCCGGCTCCCAGCCCCCGGGGAGAGGATCCCCCGGGGAGGGGATCCCCCCGGCTCCCAGCCCCCGGGGAGAGGATCCCCCCGGCTCCCAGCCCCCGGGGAGAGGATCCCCCGGGGAGAGGATCCCCCTGGCTCCCAGCCCCCGGGGAGAGGATCCCCCGGCTCCCAGCCCCCGGGGAGAGGATCCCCCGGGGAGAGGATCCCCCCGGCTCCCAGCCCCCGGGGAGGGGATCCCCCCGGCTCCCAGCCCCCGGGGAGGGGATCCCCCCGGCTCCCAGCCCCCGGGGAGAGGATCCCCCCGGCTCCCAGCCCCCGGGGAGAGGATCCCCCCGGCTCCCAGCCCCCGGGGAGAGGATCCCCCCGGCTCCCAGCCCCCGGGGAGAGGATCCCCCCGGCTCCCAGCCCCCGGGGAGGGGATCCCCCCGGCTCCCAGCCCCCGGGGAGAGGATCCCCCCGGCTCCCAGCCCCCGGGGAGAGGATCCCCCGGGGAGAGGATCCCCCTGGCTCCCAGCCCCCGGGGAGAGGATCCCCCGGCTCCCAGCCCCCGGGGAGAGGATCCCCCGGGGAGAGGATCCCCCCGGCTCCCAGCCCCCGGGGAGAGGATCCCCCGGCTCCCAGCCCCCGGGGAGAGGATCCCCCGGCTCCCAGCCCCTCTGATCCCCCCACGACAGGCCCTGTGACACTCTCCCCGCTGTCGCAGGCCGTGTCGTTGGAGCTGCGCCCCGGGGAGGTGACGGCGCTGGTGGGGCTGAACGGCAGCGGGAAGAGCACGTGCGTGGGGCTGCTGGAGCGGTTCTATGAGCCCCAGGCCGGGGAGATCCTGCTGGACGGGGCGCCCCTCCGGGAGTACGAGCACCGGTACCTGCACCGCCAGGTGAGGGCAGCGGGGGGCGGGGGCTGGGCTGCTGCTCGCTGGGTGTGACGAGCTGGGCAGGTCTCAGCCCCTAACGCCGCCCCCTCTCGCCGGCAGGTGGCCCTGGTGGGGCAGGAGCCCGTCCTCTTCTCCGGCTCCATCCGGGAGAACATCGCCTACGGGCTGGGGGGCTGCGGGGAGGAGCAGGTCACCAGGGCGGCCAGAGCGGCCCACGCCTCCGGGTTCATCGCGGAGCTGGACAGCGGCTTTGAGACGGGTGAGTCGCCACCGCCCGCGCTGCAAGGGCTTCTGGGAAAGGTCCCCTGCTCTAACCACTAGGCCCCACTCCCCTCCCAGAGCTGGGAGAGAACCCAGGAGTCCTGGCTCCCAGCCCCCTGCTCTAACCCACCAGACCCCCCTCCCCTCCCCTCCCCTCCCCTCCCAGAGCTGGGAGAGAACCCAGGAGTCCTGGCTCCCAGCCCCCCTGCTCTAACCCACCAGCCCCCACTCCCCTCCCAGAGCTGGGAGAGAACCCAGGAGTCCTGGCTCCCAGCCCCCACTGCTCTAACCCACCAGACTCCCCTCCCCTCCCCTCCCAGAGCTGGGAGAGAACCCAGGAGTCCTGGCTCCCAGACCCCTGCTCTAACCCACCAGCCCCCACTCCACTCCCAGAGCTGGGAGAGAACCCAGGAGTCCTGGCTCCGAGCCCCCACTGCTCTAACCCACCAGACCCCCCTCCCCTCCCCTCACAGAGCCAGGACAGAACCCAGGAGTCCTGGCTCCCAGACACCTGCTCTAACCCACCAGCCCCCACTCCCCTCCCAGAGCTGGGAGAGAACCCAGGAGTCCTGGCTCCCAGACCCCTGCTCTAACCACTAGGCCCCACTCCCCTCCCAGAGCTGGGAGAGAACCCAGGAGTCCTGGCTCCCAGCCCGCCCTGCTCTAACCCACCAGACCCCCCTCCCCTTCCCTCCCCTCCCAGAGCCAGGACAGAACCCAGGAGTCCTGGCTCCCAGCACCCCCTGCTCTAACCACCCACTTGACCCCACTCCCCCACCAGAGCTGAGGAGAGAACCCAGACGTCCTAACCCCTTCCTCCTTTCCTCCTTCTCTGACCCCCTGCAGACGTGGGGGAGAAGGGCGGGCAGCTCTCGGCGGGGCAGAAGCAGCGGATCGCCATCGCCCGGGCGCTGATCCGCCAGCCGGCCGTGCTGATCCTGGATGAAGCCACCAGCGCACTGGACGCGGAGAGCGAATGCGCGGTCAGTGGTGGGTGCGGTGGGATCCGAACTCCGAGCCCGGCCGGCCTGAGTGTCTCTGGTCTGCGTCGCGTGCGGACGGATCCTAACGGGGCTCTGCTCCTCCCCCTAGATCCGCCAGTCGGTGCTGAGCCGGGGGCCCCGGACGGTGCTGGTGATCGCCCACCGCATGCAGACGGTGGAGAACGCCGACCGGATCGTGGTGCTGGAGGGCGGGGCCGTGGCCGAGGAGGGGACGCACGCCGAGCTGATGGGGCACAAGGGGCCCTACTACAGACTGGTGCAGAGAGACCTGGCCGAGTAACCCCCCGCCCCGGGGAATAGCCCGACACCGGCCTTACGGCCCTTCCTCCCCTCCCCCTGGCACAGTGTTACATGGGAAATACTGACCGCGGCTGATTAGTGTGTTATGTTGGGTCACTGGCGTTATCGTCTGTGTTAGGGTTTCGGTTCTGTGCAGGGTGTCCTGGGGAGAGTGGGGGCAGGCGTGTTCGACTGGCTGATCGTGAGAAGGGTGTTTTGTAAAATACATTAAAAACGTGAAACACCCGACCAGCGTCTGTGATGGTCTCTGGCTGGAAACGCCGTCACTGGTCTCATGCCCCAGCCCAGGGCTGCAGCATTCGCTCTTGATGGGACCAGTCCGTGGTTGTAATGCTGTGATGAACTAGGACTGTTAAGGTTTCCCTGAGTACTGTGTGGGTGCCTCGGTTTCCCTATGCAGTGCTTGAGTATCTAGGTGGTGGGACAAGGGTGCAGGATTGTTATAGAGCCCAAGAAGGCAGGTGTGGGCAGGGGCCTGGACACAGAGAATGGCCGACACTCTGTCTCCTGGCAACTAATAGCCTGGGCCCCTTCTCTGCAAAGGTGCGAGCTGAAGGTGTTGGAACAAAGGGATCAGGTGACCTGCTGGCCCGGGAAGGAGACAAAGGAGAGAGGTGGGGCTGGACAGGTTTCAGTTTGGAGTTGGCAGGGGAAGAGAGGGGAGGTGCAGGAGGGTCTGGCCTCCCTGCCCCCCGTTTGGAGCTGTGGGGCGAAATGCAGGGAGCCCCAGGCTGGGGTCTAAGCTCCCTGCCCCCCGGAAGGGCCCGACTGAGGGGTCCTGGATGTACTGACAAGCTCTGGTTGGACTGTGTTCCTGGCATCTCTAATAAACCTTCTGTTCTACTGGCTGGCTGAGACTCCCAGTGAATCCGGGGAAGAGGGGTGCAGGGCCGGACTCCCCCACACTCCGTGACAAATGCCCCACGTAATCAGTCGTGTTTAATGAGGAACGTGGCCTCCCGGTCAGGCTCCAGGCTCTGAGCGGGTGGGTCTGTCTTACAGTAATAGCAGCCACTGTCTTTCAGCACCAGGGTCGGTGTCACTCCTGTTTTCAGCCCAGGCTGGCAGAGCTGATCCCGGGGAGGGGTCCGCAGGCAGTCACGGTGCCACACAGACGCTGAAATGTCAGACAGGCCTTAGCGCCTGGGAGGAGGTGGGTGTGAGACAGGCTGTTACTGATGGCCGGGCTGTGGGAACATTGGGGGTGTGACATTCTATACCTTGGGGAAGCGTACTGTAACCCCCACTTTCCTCATTTTCATATCATCGTGGTCTTACATATAAAGCCTGTGCCTTGTAAGGTATCAGGGGAAAGGTCATGATCTGCTGAAAGTCATTTCTCTATCCATGTATGTGTATCATTAATGCATATGGAGTTATGAGACTTGTTTAGTATGGGTGTCACTAAAACATGCTGTAGGTTGGGGAATCAGGCGGACATTAGCTCCCCAGAGGCAACAGCAAGGAAAGTACCAACGCCCGGGCAGGTGTCAAACAACCATCAACGGCCATTGTCCAGCGAGGGAGCTGCAATTCAATGACTCTCCGGCATGAGGCCGCACCAGGGGAATTGCTCAGACTTGCTTGGAGAGACTCAGTAATGCTCACCTGACTCTGAAGGATGGAGGGGGGGGGCAAAGCCAAGGGGGAGGAAAGGACATGATAAAAGGGAGAGACATTTGCCAGGCTCTTCCTCTCTCTTCCATCTCCAGACATCACACCAAGCGACTGAAGCGCTGATCAAAGGGGAGAGCCTGGCTGAAGAGCAACCAGCCAGCCTGTGGTGAGAAGCATCTGAGTTTGTAAGGGTGTTGAAAGTGTTCAGATCAGCTTAGAATGTGTTTTGCTTTTATTTCATTTGACCAAATCTGACTTGTGCTTTGATTTATAATCACTTAAAATCTATCCTTATAGTTCATAAACCTGTTTGTTTATTCTGCTTGAAGCAGAGCGTTTGGTCTGAAGCATGTCAGAGACTCCCCTTGGAAGAACAAGCCTGGCACATATCAATTTCTTTGTTAAATTGACTAACTCATATAAGCTTGCAGCATCCAGCAGGCATAACTGAACACTGCAGGACAGAGGTTCCTAGGGTTGTGTCTGGGACCAGAGAGATTGGCTAGTGTCATTCGCTTACAAGTAGCTGGGAGCAGTTTACATGCCAGAGGCTGTGTGAACAGCCCGGGAGTGGGGGTTTCTCACAACAGAGCAGGGTAAGGCTGGCTCCCAGAGTCACGATTGGAGTGACCTAGCAGATCACCGGTCCAGCCAACACCAGAGGGGAACGTCACAGAAGGTGCTCTAAGCTGTCACGCACCCCCGCCTGGGGAAGAGCTGAGAAAGCGGGAGGGGAGAAGGAATCAGCTGTTGACACCAGCTTATTAAACAGCTTGTGCACAAACCTCTCAACACACACAAATCCAATCCTGTTCTTAAAAAAGGTCATTTTATTAATTAAAAAAAGAAAGAAAATACATCTGGGAACTCAGGCTATTGCTAGATTTTAAAAGCGCAAGTACAGGGATTAAGCCCCAAGATAGCTTCTTGAGGGGCAGCGTAAAGGTTACAAGCAAAACAAAAGCACCTGGGGTTAGCACAGAGGAAGCCACAAGCCATAAAGGAATAAAAGAGAGAAACCTAATCGCGTCGTCCTAGACATTCCCTGATCTACTTACATGTCTGGGGTTGCAAATGAGTTTCTAGGTATGGTACTGATAATTTTTTCATACCTGGCCCAAACTTCTTACAGCATCGCTGCTCTGTTCCCTCTCTCCAGAGAACAACAGACAAACAAAAGGGGAGTTTTTTCTTAATTTTGAAAAGTTCTAGCCTTCCCATTGGCTCTTTTGTGTCAGGTGCCCACTCACTCCCTTTTACCTCTGCATAGCAGGGAGACTTTTTAACCCTTTACAGGTAGAGCAATGAGAGAACAGTTACTAAGAGGGATTTTATAGCTACTGGCTGGCTGGGTGTCCATAAAAGGGACCTCACCCAGTAGCGTAGCTGGGGGGGGAGCAGGGGGAGCGGCCATTCCTTCACAGTCTCCAAAAGTGGCGCCTTTTTAATTTTTTAAAGGGTGGAGCTGGAGCGACAAAAAAACGCACGACAAAGCGCCGACAAAAGAACGCCAACGAAAGAGCACGTTCTGATACAGGTACCTCCACATAATTGTTGAGCGGTGTCATTTTCTTCTGGACAAGCTGAAGCTTCCATCACATAATCAAATGCGGTAGAAACGTCGTCTGTACACTTGTAACACTTACCACTACAGCATTAGTCATCTTGCAGTACCACGTGAATCCCTTGCAAGAGGCCCACATTTTAAAAACATTTTGTCTTCAGCCTTTTGTCGGCGCTTTTTGAATCGGTTGACATGTACACTCTGTGACGGTGTTCCCCATAAAGCTTTATGGGGAGATGCTTATAAATGTATGTGTGTAACTGGAATGTGTTTTATGCTACATGTGCCATGTAACATATCTCTGTGAAAGTTATGACCTACTGAATTTACTCCTCCTGTTTGTATGCATGTATCATTGTTGTAGTTGGAGTTATGAAGATTGGTTTTATATTTGCTGGTTTTGTACATAGCCTTTGTAAGTGCATGGGATCATGTGTGGAGAAAAGAATGTGCAAGTTAAGTACGAGCACTTAACAGACAAAAGAAGTTGCCCCACATTGGGGCCTGGTCAGGAATGCACCTGGCTGGACTGGTTAGGGTGCATGGACAGGTAACTTGCCCATGTGATCCCAAAACTCCATGGCAACTGGATCCTACACAGGGAGTGGGGGAAAGGCTATAAAAGCCATTGGGAGACCCTTCCATTTTGTCTTCAGCTGGCAAAAGAGAGAGACTCTCCACCCCCCAAGGACACACCCGGTAGAGACTGAACAAAGGACAAAGACATTAGGGGGGTGAGTGATTGCTGGACCCAGGCTAGAAGGAAGATGCCTGTTTACTGGACCTAGTGAGGGGTTTATCTGTACACAGGGTGATTAGACATAGAACTGCGTGTTCTCTTTTATTTTATTTAGTAATTCACTTTGTTCTGTCTGTCACTACTTGAAATCACTTAAATCCTATTTTCTGTACTTATTAAAATCACTTTTTACTTATTAAGTTGCCTGGAGTACGAGTTGTTACCTGTGGGAAGGCAAACAGCTGTGCATATCTTTCTGTCTTTGAAATAGAAGGCGAACTGTTTATGAGTTTACCCTGTATAAGCTTTATACAGGGTAAAAGGGATTTATTAAGGGTTTGAGCCTCCTTGGAGTTGAGCAGCTGGGTGTCAAAGGCAAGAGCGCTTCCAGGGGCCTTACAGTGGTGAGTGGACTTGGTTCGGACCTGGGTCTGTGTTTGCAGCAGATCAGTGGAATCTGGCTCAAAACAGACAGGATTCGGGAGTCCCAAGCTGGAAAAGGCCTGGAAGCAGGGGCAGAAGTAGCCTTGGCACACCAGGTGGCAGCACCAAGCAGGTCTCTGTGATCCCAACCCGTCACAGGGGGGTGGGGGGGAAGCAGGGAAGGGGCTTGAGGGTACCCCACAGGAAGGAATTCCCAAGTGCACCTTCCTGGGTTCTCAAAGAGGTTTTTGCACATGGGTGGTGGCAGCATCTACCCATCCGAGGTCAGAGAAAAGCTGTAGCCTGGGGAGTTTAATACAAGCCTGGAGTGGCCAGTATTAATTTTCAGAATCCCTGTGGGCCCCACCTTCTGCACTCGAAGTGCCAGAGTGGGGAATCAGCCTTGACACCCCCCCATCCCTGTTACAGTATTGGAACCCCATTCTAGCCAGGGGTTACTGCATGCATCACCCAGGCTGTGCCCCCACTTGGGGCATATTGGCACTTGGATCCTAGAGCACTGGTGGCCACAACCTCCTGCATCTCATGCTGAACCCCTTAGGTGCTCTTGGAATTCTCCCTCTGGGTCACGTTCCCTGTGATGTTCCTGACCCCTCATCTCTGCCCTGCGTCGAGTGTTCAACAGGGGAAGCCTGGCCTGTGTCAGTCCATCGGTCACCCTGCAACTCAGGGCACGGCGGCTCTGGGCACCTGTGTCTATCAGCACCGCTGCTGCCCAGTCCCACCCCTGCCCAACACCCATTATTCACCCCTAACTACCCCCTAGCCCAAGTGTGTGTACACACACGTGTCCCCTTCCTGCCAGGCACCTCTGTTCCCCAGTCCTGCGATACACCCCCATTCCCTGGCCCACCACAGACACAGAATCTCCACACGGGCTGAGGAGAGAGATTAAAAACCAAACTCATTTATTGTGTCCACATGAAATCGCCAAGAGATTTACAATGTTACTATTTAAAACGGTTGTTAAAACCTTAACCAAAGAAAAATTACATCCGTCACACACAAAATCAACCCATTTGGGAGCAGAATCGGTGCCAGCTTAGGCTTTGTCTACACACAAACTTGCACCAGATCAGTGAGTGGACGCCGATTCTGGTAGAAGAGATGGCTTTTTTCTGGTGTCGCCTAAGAGGCTCTTGGGAATCAGTTTCAATTTAAAAAATGCCACTTCTACACCAGACCATGTGTGTCCACACGGAGATTTAACTAACTCAATGTAATCACACACCTCTATGGTTACACGGGTGCAAATCGCAATGTAGACAAGGCCTTACACTGGAGCGACCAGTGACCTGATAATAGGATTTATCCCGTTGCACAGAAAGCTGCAGCAGCAAAAAGAATAATCCCTTAAGCGCCGCAGAAACAGAAATCTGGGGCTAAGTTACAATCAAAGCAGGAGAACAGTGTGTGCTGGGTCCAGCACTTCGCTAACATTAATTCACTCCAGCCAACCCTGGTTACTTTTCTATACAAACAAGATCCTCAGCGATTTAAGGTTTAATTTTTTCACACCCAAGCTAGTTCTGCAGAAATCGAACAATCAGCGACCCCGACCGTCCCAGCCAGTCTGCAGCCAGGGAGAGTTCACGTCGCTCCCAGCCGGGCGTTTAGCTCGGGTACAATCAAGGCAAAGGGCTTTAAGCAGAAGGCGGAAGGTGCAGATCAGCCGTTTCATTCCCAGGAGCCGGATCTGCTCCGGTCTCTCCCCTCGCGTCTGGGATCCCCCAGCAGGCTGCGTGGGGCCGACGGGCTCCGTCACGCTGCAGAGATGAGACACGGCCAGTCAGCGCTGGGTTCGGGTGAGCAGACCCAGCAGTGCCAGCCACGATACCGGGCGCCCGTCTGGCGCTCGGGGGGCAGCTCTCACTGGGCCCCACACCCCGCCCCGAGGGGGAGGAGACCGTAAAGCCGTTCACCGAACCCACTGAGCTACAGTGATCACTGCTCCCGGCGGCCAGCGTAGCATCCCGGCCCCTTCCCCTAGAGCCAGACACCCCCACACACCCCGCCCCCGAGAGTCCCTGCTGCCTGGAACCCCTCCCTGCAGAGGGGAGATGCAGCCCCACCCCTGCACTCAACACCCCCTGACTGCAGGGAGATCAGGGGCAGGGCTCCCCACGGCTGGCTGGTCAGAAGGCCAGGGCCTGGGGGACTCTGGGCAGGGTCCCCCCACTGAACTCCCTGTCTGGTCTCCCCCTCACTTACCCTTGACACAGGTGTCCGATCCCCGGTTGCTTCCTGGAGGGGAGAAGGAGAAGGGGGGTGTTAGCGTCTCCAGGCCTGCCCCCCTGCCCGGCCCCTCGTGTCAGCGTTTACCCTGCTGCAGGGTGGGGGTGACGCTGCCCCAGCCGAGCGGCTGCACTTTGCCCTGGTGCGAGGGACGACGTGGGGCGAGCCAGCAGGAGTCAGGGCTGGTCACTGCTCCCCGGGGCTGAGATCCCTGCGCCGCCCCCCCACCGGGGACTTGGACATACGGGGGTGGGACCTCAGAAGCACCTCAGTGACTCAGGAGCCCAAACCCCATTGGAATCCGTGGGGCTGAGGCTCCTACATCCCCCCCCCCCCCCCACCCTGGATGTATGACACCCCACCAGCCCCAAACCCAACTCACAGCCAGAGCAACAGAGGTTAGACACAGGGCAGATACTGCCAGGACCATGTCTGGCGAGAGGCAACTCCGGGGGGTCAGACTGCACCCCAACCCCACTGCAAACACCCCTGCTTCAGACAGCTGCATGTGTGTGTGTGTGCGCGCATGTGTGACGGAATGGGACTGTTCTTAATGTTTCTATGCCTCAGTTTCCCCGAGGTATGTGTTAAGTCTCTAGGTGGTGGGCTAAAGGTGTGTGATTGCAGAGCCCTAGAGGACCAGTGTGATGACAGAGAATGGCCGACACTCTGTCTCCTGGCAACTGATGATCTGGGCCCCTCCCCAGCAAAGGTGAGAGCTGAAGGTGTTGGAACAAAGGGATCAGGTGACCTCCTGGCCCGGGAAGGAGACAAAGGAGAGAGGAAGGGCTGGACAGTTTCAGTTAGGTGCTGGCTGGGGAGGAGGGGAGAGGGGCAGACAGGGTCTGGCCTCCCTGCCCCCCGTTTGGAGCTGTGGGGTGAAATGCAGGGAGCCCCCAGGCTGGAGTCTAAGCTCCCTGCCCCCCGGAAGGACCCGACTGAGGGGTCCTGGATATACTGACAAGCTCTGGTTGGACTGTGTTCCTGGCATCTCTAATAAACCTTCTGTTCTACTGGCTGGCTGAGACTCCCAGTGAATCCGGGGAAGAGGGGTGCAGGGCCGGACTCCCCCACACTCCGTGACAGCATGCACCCCTACCGATTTCACAGACTGCTGCAGACTGGGTGCTGGGAATTTCAAAGCAGACAAGGGGAGTTGGGTGCTGACACACCACCGACTCCCGTTAACTCCCCTAGGTTCCTTTCAACTCAGTCTAATCAGGGCTCGTCTAGGTGGGGAAATCGACCAGCACAGCTGTGGCTGAATAATTTAGCTCTGCCGGTCACTTCTCCCATGCAGCCAAACCCCCAGTGTCACCGAAACAGCAGGGACCCCCCACCCCACAGTGGGACCCTGGGGGGCGTTAACCCACTCCCCTGAGGCCTCAGGCCCCAGCACGTCCCCTGGGCTAGCGTCACCTACCGGAGCTGGCAGAGCCGTCGTGAGCTGTGGGGGAGAAGGAAGCCGGGGTCAGTGTCTCGCCTAACGCAGGGTCCCCGTTCCCCCCGCCCCACACTCGTTAAGTCCCCATAGCTTTGAGCCAGGTGTTGGTGTTTTGCACTTACCTGCAGCTGCTTTGTAGCCGTCTTTCTTTTTCCCTGCAGAGACAAGGCAGATTGCAGTGAGCGCGGCTGCTCCCGGGGCAGGAACTGGCTCCAGACTGTGTCCACGGCCCAGAAATGGGGTACCCGGCCCATCCCAGAGCCCTGGGGCTTAGAGCTGACCAGGGCTGGGATCTGTATGAACCATACCCCTCCCCGGGTTTCTGGCTGGTGGGTGGGTCTGGCCCAGTCAGGGCTACACAGAGGTTTTGGGGGCCTGGGGCAAAATCTGAAGCCCCCCCGCTCCACCCTTCCAAGAGTGTAAAAGCACTGAGGGGAGGCCCCGGGGGCAGGGCGGGAGAGGAGCCTGCCCTGCACTCACCCCACAGCGGGGGCTCCTGTCCTGGGGGCTGGGCCCGGCTCCCCACTCTGGGCCCTGCGACCTGGCACACGGGGTCACAGCACAAACACAGGTGTGGGGCTGCGACCCCACGTGCCAGCTCAGCACCGCTCAACTTCCACGGCTTGGGGGCCCAGAGCAAACGGCCCCTTTGTTCCCCACCGGGCAGCCCCGGGCCCAGCAGCAGAGCGGGGCAGCCACACAGCCCTGACGCCGGGGGCTGGAGGGGTGGGTGCCGGGGCCCAGCCCGTCCAGAGCAGGTCAGCGCTCTCCCAGCCCAGGCACTAGGGGGATGGGCACGTCACCACGGCCTGGCACAGACACTCGGCACTTACTGAGGAAGAGAACGGCTCCAACGATGGCAGCGACCAGCACGAGAACCCCGATAACGACCCCCACGATCAGCATCACGTTGGACTTGGGAGCTGAAACGGGAATGGGCCAGTGAGCAGGGGAACCCCAAACCCTCTTCCCCTGTTACATGGGCGAGTCACCCCGCCCCCCATGGGTGTCCTGTGTCTTCCCCCCCCCCCAAATCCCCTCTCCCCATTATGGGGGGGTCATTCTCCCTGCTCCCCTACTAGTGTCCTGTGTCCCCCCCAAGCCCCCTCCACCCATCCCAGGCCAGTCCCCGCCTCACCCCAGGGCACTCTCAGATCCTCCGCCAGGCTGGGGTGCTCCACACAGCAGGTATAATCAGTCTCACTGCTGGGGTCGATCTCGATGGTGGCCCGGGTCTGGTAGGTCCCGTCCCCGCTGGGAACCACGTCCCCACGGTTCGTCTCCTGCGGCATGGCCACCCCCTTCTTCAGCCACACGACGGCCACGTTCCGCGGGTAGAAGCCGTGGACCTGGCAGGAGAGGGTGGTGAGCCCGTCCCGGCTCGGCCGGTCGCTCACGTGCACCCGCGGTGGCTCTGGGGGGAAGGAGATACGGAGTTAGAGGCAAGTCCCTGGGCTGGATCCCCCGGGGCGGCAGCAGCCGAGGGGGCTGGAACCCCTGTGGGAGGCACCGGCTCAGCCCCCTGCTCTGGGAGACCTGGCAGCTGAGACCCCTCCCTGGCCTCTCTCAGCCCAGTGACCACAGACTGCTACCCCCTCTCCAGCCGGAGCAGGCAGAGCCCTGGCAATGCACCGCGGGGGACAGCACTGCCCTGGCCTGGCCAGAGGGACAGGACCTGGTGCAGCCGCGCCCTCACGTCTGGTTCTGATACACGCGGCCCATGGCCGGGGCACAGGCGGCCCATGGCCGGGGCACAGGCACCCGAGGGGCTCCGCTCGGCTGTGGGGATCTGAGCAGGGTGGGACGGGACAGGGAGACGAACGGCGTCTCCAGCAGCAACGCTGGGGCCTTGCACGCTGTGGGGACAGAAACGTCCTGCCAGGGACGACGCTCAGCATGATGGACATGGGGGAGCGATCTCTGCAGTAAGGACACACCCCGTTCAGTGACCCCCGGGGTCTGACGTGCCCCCCTCACCTCTCCTCTGCAGCGTCTCCTTCCCGTACTCCAGGTACTTCCCCAGCCACTCGATGCAGGTCCCCTCCAGGTAGGCCCTGTATCTCTGAGCGATGCTCCTCTCAGCGTCCCATTTCCGTTTGGTGACCTGAGCCCCGGCATCTGCCGCCACCCAGGTCTCCTGGTCCTTATCCAGGCTGATGAAGTCTCGCCCGTCGTACGCGTACTGGAAAAACCCCCCTTTGGCGCCGTCCCCCCGGAGCTCACAGCCGTACATCCGTTGGACAGTGTGAAACCCTGAAACACACGGAGCCGGGCCCAGGGCTGGGTCATGATTTGAGCCCCAGGGAGCAGCTAGAGATTCTCCAACACCCCCATCCCCTGGGAGCCCCTGGGCTACGACCCCCTGCCCCTGCGAAGAGCAGTAGAGGTGGGTCCTCCAAGCTGCCTAGAGAGGCTGCGGGGGCGCAGCCAATCAGGAACCAGCAGGCTCATACAAGGAGGGGGAGCAAGGGCGGGGCTCCTGGCGGGGCAGATCAGGGCTGGCTGGAGCCAGGCTGCAAGGGGAGTCCCGGGGCTGCAGGGACGTGGCCCAGGGAAATGCCGTCGCTACTTGTAGGGTCCCTGGGTCAGGACGTGGGATAGGGGGCGGGTGGGCCTGGGTCACACCCACCAGTCTCAGGGAGTGACAAACGCTGAGCGAGGAGCAGCCCAGAGGGTGCTGACAGCCCACAAGAGTCACTAATTGTTAAACTCTGTTACCGCCCCCCACCCCCCAAATGGAGCTGAACTATGAACAGTGGCTGAGCCGGGGCACAGGCGAAGAGCCCCCAGGGAGGAAGCCGTGGGGGGCACTGCTCCATACCAGCCCAGGGGGCTATAAGCAGGCCCCACCACACCCAACTACTGCAAGCTGTCTGCAGCCCGGCCATCCTGGGGTCCCCTCAGCCCTGTGTCCACCAGAGCCCACACAGCCCCACTTGTCCCCCCCAGTGGCGGGTGGGTTTCCCAGTGCAGGCGGGGCTCTGGCTGTGGCAGGGGAACCCCCCCCCCCCATCACTGGCATTGCTCCCATCCCTTGTCCCCTCACACTGCGGTCACTTCCCCTCTGGCCAGCCCAGTGCCCCACCTGCTCTGGGGGCCTGTCCGCCCAGCCCAGCCCCTGCTCTTTGGAGGGAGCCCCCAACACACTCAGGGCTGCAGCCAGAGGGGTTGTGATGGGACCCGTTGTCACAGAGTATAGGGGAGTCCGGCCCTGCACCCCTCTTCCCCGGATTCACTGGGAGTCTCAGCCAGTCAGTAGAACAGAAGGTTTATTAGAGATGCCAGGGACACAGTCCAACCAGAGCTTGTCAGTACGTCCAGGACCCCTCAGTCGGGTCCTTCCGGGGGGCAGGGAGCTTAGACCCCAGCCTGGGGCTCCCTGCATTTCGCCCCACAGCTCCAACCGGGGGAGGGAGGCCAGACCCTGTCTGCCTCGCTCGCCTCTTCCCCGGCCAGTTTTCAAACTCAAACTCTCTAGCCCCTCCTCCGCCTTTGTCTGCTTCCCGGGCCAGGAGGTCACCTGATCCCTTTGTTCTCACACCTTCAGCTCTCACCTTTGCCGGGGGAGGGGCCGGGCCATCTGTTGCCAGCAGACAGGGCCATTCTCTGTGTCCAGGCCTCTGCCTTCTAGGGCTTTGTAACAATCATGTACCGTTGTCCCACCACCTAGATACTCAAGCACCGCATAGGGGAAACTGAGGCACCCACACAGTACTCAGGGAAACCTTAACTACAGTCCTAGTTCGTCACACCCACCCCGCAGGGGGAGAGGGAACAGGGCCCCCACCCTTAACCCTGCTCTGACTGGAGCAACCACACAGGGCCCCTCTGCCCCCTCCCCGTTCACACTGACCCCGCCCAGCAGCACCCCTGCCCCACAAGTGGCGGACGTTCCCATTATCTACTTGTTCCAGTTTCTAGAGCACAGCTCCAGGCGCCGTCCAGCACTCCGGGGCCTGGCTATGGCTCAGGAGCAAACTCTGATGGTTTTGCTCCTTTTCAGACTGGCCACCGTCTCCCACGGGGCTGGAGCTGCAGGACGCCGTGTTAAGATGGCTCCCGTTTCCCTGCAGACGGCAGAGACGCTGCCCTTGGCAAAGGTGGCCCCCACCTGCCAGGGGTTGCCGGGAACCCAAAGCAGGGTTGCCCTTGGTACCTGGGCAGGTGGATGAACTAGCTAGAATGGGCCCCCCTCTCCCTGTCCAGGCACCGGGGTTCCCCTCCTTGCTTTCCTCCCCGGGCTCTCCCTGTTCCCCAGGGCTCTCCTCCTGACCTTGTCATCCCACCTTCTGGTCTCTGCTCCCCATTGATTCCCACCCAGGGGACTCTCCCCTCCAGCCCCTGCACTGCCCCCCAGCTCTGGGCACCCCCCTCAATGGTGTCCTGTCTCAGCACCGTGTACCCCTGTGCACCTGCTGCCACCCTACAACAGCTCCCTCCACCACCCTTGCTCCTGCAACTGCTCCCTCTGCCCCCAGTCTGTCCCCCTCGGTCCCAGCCCCTTCCAACCCCCAACCCAGTCCTCTCCATCCCCTGCCTCAGCACCATCCCCCTCAGACCCCCAACCCAGCTCCCCTCAAGACGCTGCCATTCTGGGCCCTCCCCACCCCGCTCGCCCTAAGTTGGGAGTGGAGGCTCCTGCCCTGCGAGGGAGCAGCCTGAGCTGCAGCTGGCTGAGCTCAGCATGGCCGGGACGCGGCGGAGCTGGGGGCAGGGAAATCTCAGTGCAGACAGGACACGGAGAGGCCAGGAGGAGTGGGGGCGCTCACAGGATTAATGAATGAGGGCGCTGGGTCTGGGGAGAAGGGGGAAGCTCAGTTCCCATCCGACAGCCCCAGAGCCCCTGCAGTGGGGCCAGAACCACCCGACTCTGGGCTAGTACAGGGCTAGGAGAGCCCTGGGGCCGCGGTGCATTCCTGGCTACAGTGTGACCCCAGATGCTCTCACACGCCCTGGGGTGGGGGGTGTCCCTGTGACGAACTAGGACTGTTGTTAAGGTTTCCCTGAGTACTGTGTGGGTGCATCGGTTTCCCCTATGCAGTGCTTGAGTATCTAGGTGGTGGGACAAGGGTGCATGATTGTTACAGAGCCCTAGGGCAGGGGCCTGGACACAGAGAATGGCCGACACTCGGTCTCCTAGCAACTGATGGCCCCGGCCCCTCTCCTTCAAAGGTGAGAGATGAAGGTGTTGGAACAAAGGGATCAGGTGACCTCCTGGCCCGGGAAGCAGACAAAGGGGGAGGAGGGGCTGGACAGTTCAGTTTGGAGCTGGCTGGAGAGGAGGGGAGAGGGGCAGACAGGGTCTGGCCTCCCTGCCCCCCATTTGGAGCTGTGGGGTGAAATGCAGGGAGCCCCGAGCTGGGGTCTAAGCTCCCTGTCCCCCGGAAGGGCCCGACTGAGGGGTCCTGGTTGTACTTACAAGCTCTGGTTGGGCTGTGTTCCTGGCATCTCTAATAAACCTTCTGTTCTACTGGCTGGCTGAGACTCCCAGTGAATCTGGGGAAGAGGGGTGCAGGGCCGGACTCCCCTACACTCCATGACAGTTCCCCCAAAGCCTCAGACACAAGAAGGCAAAACAAACTATTCCCACGTTAGAAAACTGATTCCAACTGACTGACAGTTTCCTGTCGGGGTTACCAGGCAGCAGATCTGTCCCCCATCCCAGGCCTGCTGCAGGTACACGGGCAGAACCAGACCCACCAGGCGCGGATCAGGGAGGGCCCGGCCAGGTACAATACAGAGCCTGCCCACCGAGACAGCTCCTTGCCTGGCACAGGACACCGGCCTCTGTGGGCTGACAGTTGGGAATGAGCCTCTAGGTGTTACAGAAATAATTGGTGAATTCCTGTTGCAGAAGAACCAGGGGATGGACCCGCCGGGGCTTTTTAATCCAACTGGTCAGAGAAATAGTCAGAGAAAAGAAATGGTCAATCCGGCAGGACACATTTTCCTTCTCTCTCCTGGGGGGCAGAGAGGGGATTCCCACAGCAGGGAGCCGCCAGGCAGGGTCCGACAGAACAACAGCCGGGATGCTCAGCTCCTTCTCTGCTACTTCAGCCACAGCGCAGGGACCCTCCCACCAAGGGCAACGTGGGCTGGTGCCGGCACGTCCAGCTGGGACACGGTGGGGAATGTCTGAACAGGGACCAGGCAGATCTCACATACGGGGCAGTACGATCCCTCGGCCCTGGGGGCTGCTGCTGCTCTCAGCGAGGGGGGGGTGGATGCCAGGTGCTGGGGCGGCTCTGAGTTGTGGGCTGTGGGATGCACCATCTCAGCCCCCCTGGCACAGCCGATTTCGACGCTGTGGGATGGCAGAGAACAAACCCAGCCCTGGCCATGCACAAAGCCCGTGTGCAGCGGATGTGGGTCTCGAGGGCTCCATGAACACCCAGAGTTCCCAGAGCTCCTCCCTCGGTGAGACGGTGCTGGGGAAGAAGAGGGGAGCCCCATTCCTTGGGCCCCGGGACAAAGAGGGATAATCTTTGGGATAAAAGTCAAGTCTCTGTCTGAAGAATCCCCTGATCGCTGGGGAAATAACGGCTACTAACTTTTCTGTAACTTGTCCTTCGAGATGTGTTGCACACGTCCATTCCCAGGTAGAGGTGTTCGCACCCTGAGCACCACTGCCGGAATATTTCCCCCCTAGTGGTATCTGTTCGGTTGGCTCTGGCGCCGCACGCTCATAGCACCGGTATAAGGGGCCCTGCTGAGCCCACGCCCTCAGTTCCTTCTTACTGACCACCCCGAGAGCGGGGCCAGGGGGTGGGTGCCGGAACGGACGTGTGAAACTCACCTCAAACAGTCACAGAAAGGTCAGTAACCGCCGTTCCTTCGAGCGCTTGCTCGTCTCCATCCCGCTGTCGGTGACTCACAAGCTGCGGCACCGGAGCTGGGCCCCGAGTTCAAGGACAAGCCGAGTGCAGCACAGCGCGGCGAGAGCGGGCGTCGTCTCTGGCCTGCTGAGTGACGGCCCCGCACGCGCCGAGGACCAGGTCGCAGCGCTGCAGATATCCCGAGTAGGGACTGGAGCTAGACAGGCCGCTGAAGAGGCCTGAGACCTTGTGACATGAGCAGTTATGTTCAGCAGATGGGGAATCCCCGGGAGGTCAGACCACACCCGGATGCGCGATGGAACCCAAGACAAAATCCTTTGAGTGGAGCTGGGGATCCCCCTCGTTCTTCCCGCTCTCACTATGACAAGCTGCGGGGATTTACGGGAAGGGTTCAGTCCCCGAATGTCAAATGCCAGCGCCCGTCTGACCTCCAGCGAGTGCAGTCGTTGTCCTTCCCAGTCTGCATGCGGCTCGGGGTACAGGACTGGGAGAAAGATCAGCTGGTTCACGTGGAATTGGGGACCCCACTTTTGGGAGGAACTTTGGCTGTGGGCGTAGCTGGACTTTGTTTCTAAGGGAGATGGTGTCCGGGGGCTGCGCAGGGAGGGCTCGGATCTCGGACACTCTTCTGGCGACCTTCCCACAGAGGTGCAGCGGTGAGCATGTTGCTAGCGGCTCGAAGGCTGGGCCCGTCAGCTTTGAGAGGACAAGGGTCAGGTCTCAGGGGGGAGTGGTTCCTTCACCCGAGGGAAATACCCTCTGCAGGCCTCTGAGGAAACCAATTACCATTCCGTGGTGAGAAAGCCTTTGGCTGGCTGGCTGAGACGGCTGCCAGGGGGACTTTGGCTGCAGAGAAGGCCCAGCCTCGCTGTGTCAGGGACCGGAGGTTAATCCAGAATGAGCTGCATGAGGACTGCACGGGTGTAACTCCGTGTTGGGCGGAGCAGATGGAGAATCATTTCCACTTTGCCCCGTCACTCACCCGGGTGGAGGGTTTCCTACTGCCCAGAACTCTACAAACTGGCTCTGAACAAGCGGCCCTTCAGGGTGTAGTCAGGAAGATTCCAGGCCTGCAGGTGCAGCGAGCTGAGGGTCGGGTGGAGCAGCTGGCCATGGTCCGGAGTGATCAGGTCCGGGTGCAGCGGGAGCCGGATTGGGGCCCCCACCAAAAGTGGCAGGAGCGTGGTACACCAGTGTCGTCCGGGCCACGCTGGGGCTATCGGGATGACCGAGCTCGGTCCGGCTTGCTCTCTGTCAGAATCGTGTGAATCAACGGAACGGGGGGAAAGGCGCAGAACAGGTCAGTTGACCGTGTCAGCAGGAAGGCGTCCGTAAGGGGCTGTGACCCCGCAGGAAGGCGTCCATAAGGGGCTGAGACCCCTCAGAGAGCAGAGCTGCTGACACGGCCTGTTGGCGCGGGTGGCAAATGGGTCTATGGGGGAAATCCCTGCCTGTGGAAGGGTCCTGAGATATATCTGGGGGAAGGGACACTCGTGGGGAGTGGAGAAGGACCCGCGGAGGTGACCCACGAGCTGGCTCTGCGCCCCTGGTAGATGAGAGGCTTTGAGGTTGATGGAACGTGCGATGCAGAAACCCCACGGACGAGCTGCCTCCCGGCATAGGGGGAAAAGCGAGCGCCGCCCTGCCTGTTGACGTAGCACTTGGCTCTTCTATTGTCCATCAGAACTGAGACTGTCCTGTCCGCGCGACAGGCCAGGCGGACTGCCCTGAGCTCTCGGATACTGATATGGAGTAAAAGCTCCTCGAGACCATAGACCTGAGTCCTGAGGTGTCCCGGGTGGGGGCATCGGAGACCAGATACGCGGACGGTTGGGGCCTCACGAAGGAGACTTCCACACTGACGGTGCGGCAGTCTAGCCTCCAGTCAATAAATCGAGGACTCGAGATAGTACGGTCAGAACTGAGCCCAGCTGATGTCTGGAAGGGGAGTATACCGTGGCCAGCCAGGCCTGGAGAGGTCCGAGTCTCAGCCTGACGTGTCAGACCATGTACGTGCCTGATGCCATGTGCCCAAAGAGGCTCAAGCAAACCCGGACTGTTGAGATGGGTGTGTCTGCAGGGAGGTTATCAGGGCTGAGATCATACAGAAGCGGTGCTCCAGAAGGGGCTTCGCCTCCACCAAGAACTGCCCCAACGAACTCTATTCTTTGCACAGGAATAAGGATCGACTTCTGTACGTTAATCAGCAGACCCAAAGCCTGGATTGTATGAGGTCGATGTCGGACTCCACCAGTGCTCAGGACCGACCTGATGAACCAATTGTCGAGATATGGGAAAACGTGGACTCTCTTTCAGGCCCCTACTACTGCCATACACTTGGTGAAGACTGCCGGGGCAGCTGATAGACCGAATGGCAGGGCCGCGAATTGATAATGGGTCTGGTTTACCACAAAACTTACACACCTTCTGAGGCCTTTGGAAAACTGATATGTGGAAATATGAATCTTTCAAGTCAAGGACGGCTACCAGCCCCCTGGATCCAGCCACAGGACGATGGAGGCCAAGGAGACCACGCAGAACTTCCACTTGTTGAGACAGCGGTTGAGCCGAGGCAGGACTAGGATTGGTCTGAGACCTCCCCTGGCTTTGGAGATCAGGAAGTAACGGGAATAGAGCCCCTTTCCCCTTAGCGGGTGCAGAACTTCTCCCATGGCTCCCGTCCGAAGGAGGGATAGTACCTCCTGCTCCAACCGATGCTTGTGAGAAGGGTCCCTGAAGAGAGATGGGGAGGTAGACAAAAATTGGAGGCTATACCTGGATTCCGCTGTGTTTAGGACCCAGCACTCCGAGGTAAATGTGATCCCAGGCACTGAGGAAATAGGACAGATGGTTGGAAAATACAGGGGTGACTGGATTCTGGTGTGGAGGGACTGGAAGGTCGTCCTTGAGCGCCTCCTCAAAACCAGAGCTTCGAGGAGCTGAAATGAGGAGGAGCCGACTGGGATGGCCCCGTGGAGGAGGAGGGAGGAGGGGGCCTGCGCCCAAACCCCTTGTTCTGTCTCCTCCGCTGGTCGTGTCTGGGCGGTGGAGAACAGCATCGCCCGTGTTGCTGGGGCCTATAGCGCCTTCTAGCTTGTGCGGGCGAGTGTAGGCCCAGGGATTTCAGTGCTGCCTTAGAGTCTTTAAGGCCACGCAGCCTGGCGTGTCTCTGCTCTGACCAGAGCGAGGAACCTTCGAATGGGAGGTCCTGGGGCGTCTGCTGCACGTCCCGTGGAAATCCCGAGGATTGTACCCACGAGCTCCTGGGCATGGCGACAGCCGTGGCCACTGACCTGGCCGCAGAGCCCGCGACATCCAGGGCTGCCTGCGGGGGGGGCCCTGGCCACTGCTCTCCCGTCCTGCACAAGGGAGAGACCTCCGGCCGGGCGCCCTGGGGGAGCACGTCCTGCCATTTCTGCACCGCTTCCCACCTGTTAAATCACAGCGACCCGGCCAGGCTTCTGGGTCACTGTGCGGAGCTGCAATCCCCCCGGCGAGGGGGTTTCCTCCCGAACACGGCCAGCTCTTGGGGATCCTTTGTGTTCGCTGTGGGCCCCGTTTCACCTTGATGGGGCCTTTCATCGGCGGATGCCACCACTAGGCCCCGTGTGTGAAAATAAAAACTCTCAGCCCTTGGCAGGTACAAAATATTCCCGCTCCGTTCGCTTAGGAGGGAGGGAGGCTGGGTTCTGCCAGAGCCTCAGTGGGCCCCATGATCGCCCCATGTAGGGGACGAGCGACTCGAGGGGCCTGCTGCCGCCCAGCTAGCCGGGAAGAGCCGAGTCGACTCTTTCACCACTGCCCCCTGGATGCCCAGATTTGAGCCACTCGCTTCGATAAGTCCTGCTGGGCTTTGTGCTCACCCTGGGGTCGGGGTACCCCTGGGACCACCAGCGCCTCGTCTGGCGAAGTGGAGGTGGTGGGTAAAGCCTGTACGGTCTCTGCTCTCTCCTCTGAGTGTGGAACCTGCTTCAGTTGCTCAGTGCCGGGTTGGGCACCGGGATTTGGGTCTGGTGTCTCGCGGTGCGGTACCAGAGGGGCTCTGCTCTTTGAGGCCACTGAGTAAGAGTGCCTGGAGCTGGTGCCCTGAGCCGGGGGAAACCCCCTTGGGTTCCAGCAAGGCCCCTGCCTGGGAGTCGGTCCCCCTGGTCCCTGTGTTTGGGGCCCCGTCGCTCTAGATGTCCCCGTTGTGTAAGATGGCCGTGGGGAATAGCGTGGATGGTCCCGACGCTGTGAATAACAGGACCCCACGTCCGACTCCGAGGAGGAGCGAGGAGACCATGGCGGTGCCATGGGGATACGCTGGGCGAAGTGACCCGAGGGGGTTTCCCCAGGAGCGCGGTCTCGGTGCTGTTCTAAGGCCGGGGGAGGACTCTTTGCCACCCGATGGTGCCGGCGATGCCGAGTCCAGAACGTCGAGGGACCCTGGTACCGGCAGCGTAAGCAGGTCCCTAGCTCCCGCGTACGCCCCCGGGGTGGATGGTGCCGCGAAGTGCCGGGTACGCTGCCTGCAGGAGGGCGGCGCGTCCCTTGGCGGGGTACACGGGGCCGGCGTGGGTGTGTTTAGCGGCGGCTGCAGCGGTGCCGGCGAGGGAGAGCGGCCCGGAGAGGCTCCCACACTGCCCCGGTCTCCTTGCCTGGCCCCTTTCGGTACCGGGGAGCGGCTCCGCTCGGTGCCCGCGGTGCCTGTCCTGGGGCACCGGCGAAGAGGGGCGGTGCCGTGAGCCCCTCACCGAATTCCCTGCAGATCGGACAGCGACCGCTCCTGCGAGCGGCCCACGCCCGAGACAGCTCCAGTGCGGGTCGCTCGTTGGCAGGGATTTGCCCCAGGAAGAGCAGGGCTCGAAGCCCCGTGAGCGAGGCGTACCCCGGCCCCGGGGAGTGCACGGCCTCTCCTGCGAGCTGCCCACGCCCCTGAGACAGCTGCAGGGCGGGTCGCTCGTTGGCAGGGATTTGCCCCAGGAAGAGCAGGGCTCGAAGCCCGGTGAGTGAGGCGTACCCCGGCCCCGGGGAGAGCACGGCCTCTCCAGCGAGGGGTCCAAGCCCTGAGACAGCTGCAGGGCGGGTCGCTCGTTGGCAGGGATTTGCCCCAGGAAGAGCAGGGCTCGAAGCCCGGTGAGCGAGGCGTACCCCGGCCCCGGGGAGTGCACGGCCTCTCCAGCGAGGGGTCCAAGCACTCGCACTGCTAACAACGACTTCAACTAACGACACACACAATGGAACTAGAGAAACCCAGACTGGCCGAAGGGAGGCGGGACGTTCCAGCAGGCGCCGCGGGCGGTGAGAAGGAACCGAAGGGCGCGGGCTGGGCAGGGCCCCTTATACCCGCGCTGTGAGCGCACGGCACCAGGGGGTGCCAGAGCCGACCCGACGGTACCACTAGGGGAAAAAATTCCAGCCACGGTGCTCGGGCGCCGCACACACCGACGGGGGAATGGACGTGTGCAACACACCTCGACGAAGAACGTGCAGCACGGATCCTTAAGGGAGAAGGCCCCAAACTCCTACACCCCCGGGGGGAGGGGAGGGCGGCAGGGGAGGGGAAGGGTACGAGGAGGGCCTCCTTGCTGGAGAGGAAATACTGGGATGTCATCCTGAGAGGTTCAAAGGGGCCCTGAGTCAGGGTGAGAAGGTCCCACGCTGGCACTCAACGAGCCTGAGGAGGATGAAACGGGGATGCAGCTGGGAGGAAACGCTGGATATCCCAGTGTACAGAGACCCTCTGCCTGCCCGGGGAGATCAGCCACTTGACGTGACACTGAGACGGCCAAGCCCCGGGTCCGACCTTCCTGTAGGAATTCCAAGAGCTGCATTGGAGCCGGCGAAGAAGCCGAGAAGCCACGTCTCCTGCCGCATGGCTTGGACAGCCCCCGGTCCTAGATCAGGCAGACCTCATGGGAGGTTTCCTGGATGCCAGCAGAGAGGAGACGACACCATGCGAGCATCACACGGGGCCACTCAAAGGCCAGGCTGTCAGTCTGGGGTGCGCTGGCTCTGGGGGACAGAGCAGTCCCTGGGACAGTACATAAATAAATATGGAGATATGCCTATCTCCTAGAACTGGAAGGACCTTGAAAGGTCATCAAGTCCAGTCCCCTGCCTTCACTAGCAGGACCAAGTACTGTCCCCTGACAGATTTGTGCCCCAGATCCCTAAATGGCCACCTCAAGGATTGAACTCACAACTCTGGGTTTAGCAGGCCAATGCTCAAAGCACTGAGCTATCCCTCCCCCCTTTAGGACACATCCTGTCCTAAAGGAGGACAACGGGGTCAGACTGAGCCAGGCTGAGATCGGGGAACCAGGGCCTCCTTGGCCAATAGGGAGCTGCTGACATCCCCGGTACCCATTCCCTCCTGACCCCCTGGAGAGATAGGACGTGGGACTGGAGGAGACCTGCTAGGTCATTGAGTCCTGTCCCTGCCGTCACAGGCAGCCCCGCCAAGATCCCATCCATAAACCGATCACCGTTAGCTCTGGGTGGCAGGGGGCAGGCGTACGAGGGGGCCAACTGGCCACCCCGGGAGACGCCCTCTGTGCCTGAAGCCCTTGGGCCCCTCTATCAGCCGGGAACGGAGGGGTCCCTGCAACGAGGGTGAGAGGCAAACGGGGTCTCGGGGAGACTGGAAATTCCCTCGCTAGGAACAGGAGCACGTCTGGGTGCAGCCTTCGGGTGCCCAAGCCAGCTCTCCCCTGCGTCACCCACCAGGTCTCCTTCCTCGACTGCGCCGAGCTCGGCCGCGCCGGGGGCTTCGCTCCACATGGGACATCAGAGGGTCGGTTTCCTCCTGCTGTGGGAACGACCTCGTCCCGCCCTGTTCGCGGACGCAGGGCACCGCGCTGGTGCCGGTTCGGAGTTGGAGGCTGCTCACCCCGGGGACAGGGCCGGAGTCCATAGCCAATCACCCTGCACGGCACCCAGGTCATGCCGGGTTCCCTCCCCTGCTCCGTACTGAGCTCACCTCCACGCGAGCGCCTCACCACCCCCAGGCTGGCACTGCCCGGAGCACGATCCTGCCCAGCCATGGGAAACGATGGGCGCTGAGCCCCAGCCGAGAGGTGCTGAGGCTCCAGGGAAGCCGGACTCTCCTGGTCGGACGCACCGAGGCGTGAGCAGGTGGGACAGCAGGAACCACTGGGGAGCTCTCGTGAGCACTCACTGCAGTGTGTCTACACACAACCCCCCGCCCCCCAGCAGTGACACCGGGGCCGGCTGGGACGCCCGCAGGCTGCTGGCCATCCTGAGCAAAGCGGGGAATTGTCCCATCTCTCCTGAGCAAATAACCCGAGAGACTGTGGGTCATTCCCACTCCCAGGCGAGCTCTCCGCAGGGTGGGGCCCAGGTGTCTCTTCCCAGCGCAGAACGAAACCGCGGTCCCAGGAAGGGGTTTGTGCCGCTCCCCCTCTGGCTAGAGCCTCGCTGAGGATGTGACCCAGAGGTGACCCCTTCCAGTCTGAGGCAGCGACCCTGACAACGAAGCCTTGGCAGGTCCCCTGGGACTGCGGCGAGGCCGACAGGCGAGGAGCTGCACCGGACGCGCCGGGAGGCAGAGGAGACACCGAGCTCTGCGGTGACGCTGATGAAGGGGGGCGGGTTGTGGGGGGTGTGTGTGTGTGGCCTGCATCTCTCAGCTCCATGGAGCACGGACAGGCCCTTTGCTGATCACCATCAGGGTGGGACTAAACATCGGTCTTGACTCGGGGCTTCCTGTGGCTCTCCCGGAGATATTCCAGACCGAGCACGGTCCTATTACCCTGATTTCTCCTTGAACAGGGACAGGATGGATACAGGCCCTGTCCCCTCTCTGGGGCTGGTCCTACGGCCCCGTCTGCAGGAGATGAGGGACAGCTGCCTGCACCCCCACCATCCCAAGGGGCCGGGGGCTCGGGAGAAGGGACAGACCTGGACAGAACCAGCGCCCACGCTCTCTGGACAGCGCAGAACTCACCTGGTGCGGGGATCAGAGAACAAGGATCTGCACGCTGGAGAAGACGACCCCTTGTGTGCTGCTCCATCCCCGTTGTCTGGCGAGTCACGCGGTGTCTGGGAGGAGAGGCTGCCTTGTGGGTGTCGTCCCCCGGATCAGCCACCCCTGCATGCAGACACTTTCCCCGCAGTGACCGGGACTATCTCACCTGCTGAACGGCTGGTCTGGAAGCTGGGAAAGGCGGCCTGGGTTTGGAGCAAGATTTATGGCCCCTCTGTGGGCCTTGGCAGGAGCCAGGGGCATCTTCGCTTTGTCTGAGGAGCTGCATATGCCAACAGGTCACCGCACTGCAGCCTGGCTCCTGCCGAGCCCCGCCGGGCGTCCAGAGGGGAGTCAGACCGGACGGCTGCCGCCAGGGAAATCATCCTGAGGCCCCAGACCGACGCATTTGCTGTATGTGAGAGGGACAGACTCACTCAGGCCGGCCCATCCCGCTGGGCAGAGTGCGGGACGCAGCAGGAGCTCAGAGGGAGGCGGGGGCTGCCTCGCGGTGTCCCCATAGCGCTGGGTCCACCCTCCGGGTTAGGGGCCGTAGGATTTCAGTCTCCCCACAGAGGCCCTGCCGTGTCCTTAGCTGGGCTGTCCACGCTCCATCGACCTCAGGAAATGAACGGACTCAGGCTGGTTCTTAGCCCCCTGGCTCCGTCTCTCGGGGGCAGCCGCTCCTCCTGGATCTCGTCTGTCGAGGACGCGCGGAGAGGGAGACGAGGTGGGTTCGGGAACCTCAGGGGTAACACTGCCGAGCGGCGTCGCTCTGTTCTGACCGGGCTCCTCCGCGTCTGTCTGAGACGTTCCCTCGGGGGGTCGCTCTGAACTGGACACTGCCCACCTACACGGGGCTTCGAGAAACCCGGCTGGAGGAGCTTTCCCTGCTCCCCTCTCCTGCAGTTCCTGCTCCGAATCCCAGAGACCCCCCAGCCAGGTGCCGAGAGGGGTGGGGTGGGTCAGGCAGCCCCCACCCCCCTCCTCCTCCACATGGCTCCCCACGGGGGTGAGGCCACTGATGGGGTCTGGGAGGGACCAGGCCTGTGGCTCCCCCGTGTGGGTGGGGCCCAGACCCAGCTAGAAAAACAAACGCTGTCCTGCTCTGCACAGCACCCTGGGGACCTTCCTGCGGCGCTGGGGGCAGAGCGGAAACCTGGCGGCTCCTCCGGGCAGGTCCGGCTCTGCTGGGAGCTGCAGCCGGCACGGCCCCTGGGGACGGAGCCGGGAACGCGCAGACGGAAGGAACCCAGATTGTGTAACTGACAAAAATGTGCAGAATTTTAAAATGCTGAGCACAGAATGTAATTGTTTGGCCCAGAATTCCCCAGGACCGCACCCAGCAGGGAGCCGGGGCTGAGCAGCACCCCGTGCTGGTGGGGAAACCCGGAGCAGCAGCCGCTCCAGTCCTGAGCCGCCAGTAACGCTGTCATGGGGCAGGACTCAGGACGGTGTCCCACGAGCTGACTGGGAGGAGGGAGGGATCAATATGGGGGGAGAGGAGCAGGAGGGGGCAGGCAGGTGAGGGGGTGGCAGGGACAGAAGAGCAGCCCCCCCCCACAGGGTTCGGGGCAGGCGAGCAGAGCCCCTCTCTCAGCACTGGGGACGGGGTGGTAGGGACAGAAGAGCAGCCCCCCACCACAGGGTTCGGGGCAGGCGAGCAGAGCCCCCCTCTCAGCACTGGGGAGGCCGGTGCCCATAGGAGCAGATCAGGCTGGACAGTCAGCAGCAGGGACCAATGGGGCAGACTAGTCAGGACGGGGTTAAACTAGTCCCAGAGAGGGGGGGCTAAGCGGGCAGACACGGGGCAACCCTCCGCCCTGTCGCTCAGTCAGGGAGCAGGGCCCCAAGGAACCCCGGTGTCAGGGGACAGGCAGGGAATTAGCTCTCACTGCTGCTATCTCAGTGCTGGGGGGGGGATGAGGGTACCAGGAGGGGCTGGGGACACTCCCGGTGAGGACTGATGCAGGGGGGAGTCACGGGACCGGGCAGTGACAATCCCTGCTCAGGAAGGGCAGGGCAGGCACGGGGGGAGCAAGCGCAGCCGAGACCCCCCCCCGGCTAGGGACAGGTCAGCTGCCCGGCACTGGACGCTTACGGATCACAACACGCAACGTGAGACAGCACAACCCCGGGGCCTGGCCAGGGGGCTACAGCCCCCCCTCGGGGACCCAGCAGGAGGAACGGCTCTGTACCCCTCTATCGATAGCGTGTAGGGGAACCTGCCTCACCCTGGGGGTCCAACCGGGGGGGGAGGGGGGACAGACACGTGCTGGGGTTTGTGCTGCCAGGAGTCAGACAGCCGGGGAGTCTCTGCACGTTACAGGGGCTGATTCTCCGACCCGCCAGCCCGCGTCGATGTCAGACCCTCGCTCTGAGCAGGGGAGAGGAACCCGACCCTCGATAAACTCAGACTGGAAACAGGACAAAACTCCTCCTAGGGAGGCTCCCGGCCGAGCAGCTTCTCCCCAGGGCTGGGTGAACGCAGCGCTGCCCGCGAACCTGACTTTACCAAACCCGCCCAGTGTCATGAGCCGCCCAGTAAAGCCCCAGCACCTGGACTCCTGGGATTAGGGGGAATCTCAGCTCTTCCTTACAGCCGTAACTACTAGCCCTTCGACGCATCGTTAGCCAGCTCTCCCCATTAACCGGACACCCAGGACTCCAGGGCCAGGAGCGGGAGCTCTCTCCCGTGGCCGCGAGCTGGCCCGGCGGCCCTGCATTTCCCCATTCTCCGGGTTATCCCGATTTCCCATGATCCGATCTCGCTCCAGGTCCCAGCTAAGATCGGATCCACGGGGCTCTGCTGTAACCGCCAATATAATCACCACAAAACACTGATATCTAATCCAAACTCAGGCTTTGTGGAGCCTGACTCCTGATTTCTGAACACTTGGGGCAGAGGGGCTGGAATGAGGGGTGCTGGGGGGGGGGCTGCCGCACCCCCTGGCTTGAAGTGGATCCCACCATACCCAGGGCTCACAGTTCGGTTCAATGGCTCTCAGCCCCCCCATACAAACTGTCCCAGCGCCCGGCCTTGGGGCTGTCGATATTGGGATCATGGGCGTGCGCACGGGGTGTGCCTAGGCACACCCCAATACCCTGAGCTCCGGCTGGCAATGCTGCTCCTCCCCCCGAGGAGGAAGAGGTGGAGGCTGCGGCGGCAGCGAGGGCGGTAAAGCCGTGCCGGGGATTCCCCCCCATGCAAAGCGCGGCGGCTGAACGGCGGCTGGGCCGGATTGAGCCGCTTGCGTGGGGCCTCCGGGCTCCTCCTCCCCCATGCCCTGCTCCACCCCAGTCCCTGCTGCCCAGCGCCCCGCCCCGCAGCACTCTGGGAGGGGAGTGGGGGAACCGGGGTGTGCGCTCCACGGAGGAACGCGGCAGCGTGTCCGGCTCCGCGCGGAGCCCCACATGCTGTTCTGAGCTGGCCTGGCACGGTAAGGGGGGCAGGGAGTTGGAGAAGGGGCAACAGGGGGCTTCTGGAGGGGGAAGTCAAGGGACAGGGGGGTTGGATGGGTCAGGGGTTGTGGGGGGGCTGTCTGGGGGTGGGGGTGTTGAGAGGGGTCGGGGCAGGGGGGGTTAGATGGGTCGGGGATTCAGGGGGGGTAGTCAGGGGGTGGGGAGTGGTTGGATGGGGTGTGAGTCTCAGGGGTCTCTCTGGGGGCAGGGGTGTGAATAGGGGTCAGGGCAGCTAGGGGAAGGGAGCAGGGGGGGTTGGATGGGTCAGGGGCTCGGGGGGTGGGCCTGTCAAGGAGCGTGGGTGTGGAGAGGGGTCGGGGCAGGGAGTTCAATGGGTCAGGGGTTCTGGGGGCACGGGTGTGGAGAGGGGTCAGGGCAGGGAGCGGGGGGTTCAATGGGTTGGGGGTTCTGGGGGTTCTGTTGGGGGCGTGGGTGTGGAGAGGGGGCGGGGCAGTCAGGGGCCAGGTAGGGGTAGTGTGCTAGGGGGGCAGTTAGGGGCAGGGTCCCAGGAGGGGCAGTCAGGGGACAAGGAGCAAGGGGGGGTTGGAAGTTTTGAGGGGGGCTGCCAGGGGACAGGAAGTGGATGGGGGAGGGGAGGAGCTAGGGCGGGGTTTGCTGAGTGCACACCCTAATGAAATGTGCTGCTGACCCCCATGATTCAGATTCCCGGTCACGGGGTGTCTGTGACTGGAGACCAGACAGCTCAGAGCCTGCCCCAGCTCACCCACACGCTGGGGGTCTCACTGTGGGGCTGCCCCAGCCCCCCCATGCAGGACCCGCAGGTGGGATTTTCTGGCCGGGGTGACCAGGACGCCGGACTAGCCGGGTCTGATGGGATCTTCTGGCCTCCACACTTGGGGGGCTCTGCCTGGGAAACGGCCACCCCCGGACTGGGGGCAGGGGCCCCGAAGGGCGGCAGAGGCAGCTGGGAGTGGGGCTGGGAGCAGACGTCTCGGGGGTTTTGCGAGGGGACAGCAAGAGAGTCACTTTGGAGGGTGCCAAAAATGACTTTCACATGGACCCCCCACCACCCTGCAGCCCCCCCCCCCCCCCCGAGTCCCTCTGCCCCCCATGTTCACACTGACCCCCGTGAGAAAGTGCCCCCATGGGTCCCATCTCCTCCCTCCATTCACAGAAGCCCCCCCCCCAGCCCCTCAGGTGCCCCTGTTCACAGACACCCCCCCCCACAGATGCAACCCCGCCACCCCATGGGTCCCTCCATCCACTCCCTGCAGTTCACACTGTGCTCCCCTGAGGGTCGCTCGGTCCCCTCCCTCATTGACACCAGCCCCCCCGCAGCCCCTCGGGTGCCCCGTTCACACTGACACCCCCCCACGCTACCCTCCCCAGTTGCGTCCGTCCCCTCCCCTCATTCCTACCGCCCTCCCCCCACCTTTCCCCCATGGGAACCCTGTGTTCACACCAACCACCCGATACTAACCCCCCGCTCCCCCCCACACCGCCCCCCTGCCCCTCTGCCCCCTCCCCCCATTCCTACCGCCCTTCCCCCCACGGGAACCCTGTGTTCACACCAACCACCCGATACTAACCCCTCGTTTCCCCCACACGGACCCCCCTGCCCCTCTGCCCCCTCCCCCCATTCCTACCGCCCTTCCCCCCACGGGAACCCTGTGTTCACACCGACCACCCGATACTAACCCCCCGTTTCCCCCACACCGCCCCCCCCGCCCCCTGCCCCCTCCCCCCATTCCTACCGCCCTTCCCCCCACGGGAACCCTGTGTTCACACCGACCACCCGATACTAACCCCCCGTTTCCCCCACACCGCCCCCCGCCCCCTGCCCCCTCCCCCCATTCCTACCGCCCTTCCCCCACGGGAACCCTGTGTTCACACCGACCACCCGATACTAACCCCCCGCCTCCCCACACCGACCCCCCCAGCCCCTCTGCCCCCTCCCCCCATTCCTACCGCCCTCCCCCCCATGGGAACCCTGTGTTCACACCGACCACCTGATACTAACCTCCCCCCGTGGGTCCCCCTCCTCCCACATTCACAGCGACCCCCCCCCGCGGGTCCCCCTCCTCCCCCCACACCGACCCCCCCAGCCCCTCTGTCCCGTCCCCCCATTCCTACCGGCCTTCCCCCCCACGGGACCCCTGTGTTCACACTGACCACCCTGACACTAACCCCCCCCCCCACAGCGACCCCCCCCCCCCGCGGGTCCCCCTCCCCCCCCCACACCGACCCCCCCAGCCCCCGCCCTCCTCCGAGTCTCTCTGCCCCCCCCGCGCCCCGCGCCCCGCCGGGCGGACCGGCCCCCACTCACCCGCGCTCTGGTTGTAGCGCTCGCGCGCGGTGTTCAGGTTCGCTCGGAACGTGGCCTGCGCGCCCTGTAAGTTCTGCGTGTCCCGCTGCCAGTACTGCGCGTCCAGGCTCCGCTTCGCCCACTCCGCGCCGGGCTCCGCGCTCCCCCGCGCGCTGCTGTAGTCCATGAACAGCTGCCCGTCCACGTAGCCCACCGCGGTGAACGGGGGCAGCCCCGGGCCGGGCTGCGACACCCCCGTGTAGAAATAGCACAGCGAGTGCGGGCCTGGGCCTGGGTCTGCGGGGAGAGGGGGGGGGGGGTCAGAGCGGGCACGGGGGGGGGGCGGAGCCGGTACCGGGCACTGCGGGGGGGGGGGGGCGGACTCGGGAGCGGCCGTGTGACCGTGAGCCGGGCCCATGGCAGCGGGAGCGAGGGAGGGGCAGAGAGCAAGGGGTGGGGGCGGGGCAGTGGGGCTGGACACGCCCCTGGGAGGAGGGGGAAGCAGGGGAGTGGGAAGAAGGAAAGAGCTGGAGGAAGGGGGAGTGAAGGGGAGCAGAAGGGAGGGGGGCAGAGCTGGGGGGCGGTGAGGAGGGGGAGGTTATTGGGGAGCTCAGCACATTGTGCCAGGGGGAGCCCCCAGGGGAGGGTGGAGCAGAAGAAGGGGGGGTAGGAGATGCAGGAGCTGAAGCTGGGGGGGGGATCGCGGGGGGGGGGGGGAATGGGATGTGTCTGAGCTGCAGGGGGAGCCAGGCCCCCAGTGGTGCCCACACTTGATCATGGATTCAGGCTGTGGCTGCCCCCACGTCCCCTGTAGGGATCAGGGCCCCTGTTGTGCCAGGCCCTGCATGAGCCCTGCCCCATGGAGCTCACAGGCTGGCCCCCATCCCTGCCGTCAGGGTCACCCCACACGTCCACAGGCAGGCTCGGGGGGAGAAGGGCTGCAGCTCCCAGACAAGGCCTGGTGCTGCAGAGACTGAACCCCTGAAGCCCTTCACTGGGAACCCCCTTCAGCTGGGGGTCAGGGCCTGGGGGTCAGGGCCTGGGGGTCAGGCTGATGCAGGCTTGTTTGGTCCCACTAGTTCCTCAGCGTGTGGGGGGGCTCAGACCCTGCAGAGTTGCCATGTGGACCCTCCCTCCCACAATCCCACCAGAGCCTCCCTCACCGGCGTAATGTTACAGAGTGTCTGCAGGATCGGGACCTTGTTCTCTGGTCACCAGTTACAGACCAGAGCCCCTCTGCGCTGGCCACACGCCGGGGACAGCCCCGCCCTGGCTTACGTCTCGACCAGCCGGCGCTAACCGGAGACAGACTCCCCCTTTTCCTCCCCTCCGCTCCTCCGGCTGCTGAGCTAGGCTGACCAGACAGCAAGTGTGACAAATCGGGACAGGGAGTGGGCGCCTACATAAGAAATAGCCCCAAATATCGGGACTGTCCCTATAAAATCGGGACATCTGGTCACCCTATGCTGAGCGCCTTGTGTCTGTCCGTCCTGTCTCCCCCCGCCCCCCATCAGCACCAGTCACCTTCCCTCTCGCTCCCCTTTGTTCAACGCCTAGGGGCCCGATCCGGCGACAGGGCTGCGGATGCTGCTCCTCTCTGACTAGTTACAGAATCAGTGGAGCAGGGGGACCGGCCCCAGGGTCCCCCACCTCCCCGGTAAGGGCTCCAACCACGTAAGAACGGCCACAGTGGGTCAGACCAAAGATCCATCTAGCCCAGTAGCCCGTCTTACAGCAGTGGCCAATGCCAGGTGCCCCAGAGAGAATGTACAGAACAGGGAATCACCAAGTGACCCATCCCCTGTTGCGCATTCCCAGCTTCTGATAAACAGACGCCAAGGACACCATCCCTGTCCATCCTGGCTAATAGCTGGTGATGCAGAGGTCAGACTAGATGATCATAATGGTCCCTTCTGACCTTAAAGTCTATGAGTCTATGTACCTATCCTCCATGAATTTATCTAGTTCTTTTTTTAATCCTCTTATAGTCTTGGCCTTCACAACATCCTCTGGCAAGGAGTTCCACAGGTTGACTGTGTGTTGTATGAAGCAATACTTTCTTTGGTTTGTTTTAAACCTGCTGCCTGTTAATTTCATTGGGTGACCCCCTAGTACTTGTGTTATGAGAAGCAGTAAGTAACACTTATATATTTTCTCCACACCAGTCAGGATTTTATAGACCTTTATCATATTCCCCCTTCATCATCTTTTTACCAAGCTGAAAAGTCCATTTTATTAATCTCTCCTCATACAGCAGCTGTTCCATTCCCCTAATCATTTTTGTTTCCCTTTTCTGAACCTTTTCCAATAGATCTTTTTTGAGATGGGGCATAGCATGGGACATCTGCACACAGTATTCAAGATGTGGGCATAGCATGGATTTATATAGAGGCAACATGATATTGTCTGTCTTATTATCTATCCCTTTCTTAATGATTCCCAACATTGTTCACTTTTTTGGCTGCCGCTGCACACCGAGTGGATGTTTTCAGAGAACTATCCACAATGACTCCATGATCTCTTTCTTGAGTTGTAACAGCTAATTTAGACCCCATCATTTTATATGTATAGGTGGGATCATGTTTTCCAATGTGCATTACTTTGCATTTATCAACATTGAATTTCATCTGCCATTTTGTTGTCCAATCACCCAGTTTTGAGAGACCCCTTTGTAGCTCTTCGCAGTCTCCTTTGGATTTAACTATCTGGAGTAGTTTTGTATCATCTTCAAATTTTGCCACCTCACTGTTTACTGCTTTTTCCAGATAATTTCTGAATATGTTAAATAGGACTGAGCCCAGTACAGACCCTTGAGGGACACCACTATTTACCTCTCTCCATTCTGAGAATGGACCCTTTATTCCTACCCTTTGTTTCCTCTTTAAACCAGTTACCAATCCAGGAGAGCACCTTCCCTCTTATCCCATGGCAGCTGACTTTGCTTAAGAGCCTTTGGTGAGGGACCTTGTCAAAGGCTTTCTGAAAGTAAGTACACTATATCCCCTGGATCCCCCTTGCCCACATGCTTGTTGACCCCCTCAAAGAATTCTAGTAGATTAGTGAGGCATGATTTCGTTTTACAAAAGCCATGTTGACTCTTCCCCCAACAAACTGAGTTCGTCTCTGTGTCTGATAATTCTGTTCCTTACTATACTTTCAACCAATTTGCCTGGTACTGAAGTCAGGCTTACCATGCCTGTAACTGCCAGGATCACCTCTGGAGCCCTTTTTAAAAAAATGGCATCACATTAGCTATCCTGCAGCCTTATCTGCTACAAAAGTGGATTTAAAGGATAGGCTACGTTCCAGTTAGTAGTTCTGCAATTTAATATTTGAGTTCCTACGGAACTCTTGGGTGATACCATCTGGTCCCAGTGACTTATTACTGTTTAGAGGAGGTTTTGGAACAAATTGATTAAAGACACCTCAATCTGGGACAGTTCCTCAGATGTGTCACCTAGAAAGAATGGCTCAGGTTTGGGAATCTCCCTCCTATCCTCAGCCATGAAGAGCGATGCAAAAAATTCATTTAGTTTCTCCGCACTGGCCTTATCGTCCTTGAGGAGCTCCGTCGCCCAGTGGCCCCACGGGTTGCTCAGCAGCTTCCTGCTTCTGATGAACTTAACATTTTTTGCTATTACTTTTTGATTCTTTGGCAGCTGTTCCTCAAATTCTTTTTGGGATTTCCTAATTATATTCTCACACTTCACTTAGCAGAGTCTATGCTCCTTTCTATTTTCCTCACTAGGATTTAACTTCTACTTTGTAAAGGATGCCGTTGTGTCTCTCATTGCTTCTTTTACTTTGTTGTTTAGCCAGGGTGGCTCTTTTTTGGTTCTCTCACTATGGTTTTTAATTTGAGGTGTACATTTAAGTTGAGCCTCTATTATGGCATCTTTAAAAAGTTTCCATGCAGCTTGCAGGGATTTCACTTTTGGCGCTGTGCCCTTTAATTTCTGTTTAATGAGCTGCCTCGTTGTTGTGCAGTTCCCCGTTCTGAAATTAAATACTAGAGTGGTGGCTGCTGTGGGGTTTTGCCCACCACAGGGATGTTTAATTATATGATGGTCACTATTACCAAGAGGTCCAGCGATGTTCACCTCTTGGACCAGATCCTGCGTTCCACTTAGGAGTGAATCAAGAACTGCCTCCTCTGGTGGGTTCCAGGACTAGCTGCTCTAAGAAGCCGTCATTGGTGGTGTCTAGAAACTTTATCTCTGCATCCCGTCCGGAGGTGACATGGACCCAGTCAATGTGGGGATAGTTGAAATCCCCCATTATTAATGAGTTTTTATTTTAATAGCCTCTCTAATCTCCCTGAGCATTTCCCAGTCACTATCAGCAGCCTGGTCAGGTGGTCGGTAATATATCCCTAGAGCTGTATTCTTCTTATTCAAGTATGGAATTACAATCCATAGAGATTCTATGGTACCGTTTGGTTCATTTAAGATTTTTACTTCATTTGATTCTACGCTTTCGTTCACATCTAGTGCCACTCCCCCACCAGCACGACCTGTTCTGTCCTTCCGGTATATTTTCTACCCTGGTATTACTGTGTCCCACTGATTATCCTCATTCCACCAAGTTTCTGTGATGCATATTATATCCATAGCCTCATCTAATACGAGGCACTCTAGTTCACCCATCGTAGTATTAGACCCCTAGCATTTGTAAATAAGCACGTTAAAAACGTGTCACTTTTTAGTTGTCTGCCATTACATGATATAATTGAATGGGACTCTTTCATTGGACTGTTTCTCATCAGATCCTACCCATATTTTGTCATCTTCCACCCTCCCCTCCTTACTAGGACATAGAGAATCTCCATTAATAGATCCTCCCCTAAGGGAAGTCTCTGTCTGAACCACATGCTCCTCCGCACCTATTGGTTTACCCCCAGCCCTTAGGTTGTAGAGCAGTTTTAAAACTTTTTAATATTAAGTGCCAGCAATCTGGTTCCATTTTGGTTTAGGTGGAGCCCATCCTTCCTGTATAGGCTCCCCCTTTCCCAAAAGTTTCCCCAGTTCCTAATAAATCTAGACCCCTCCTCCCTACACCACCGTGTCATCCATGCATTCAGACCCTGCAGTTCTGCCTGTGGAACTGGGAGCATCTCAGAGAATGCCACCATGGAGGTCCTGGCCTTCAATCTCTTACCCAGCAGCCTGAATTTGGTCTCCAGGAGCTCTCTCCTACCCTTCCCTAGGTCACTGGTACCTACATGTACCTCGACCACAGGCTCCTCCCCAGCACAGCACATACGTCTATCTAGATGTCTCAAGAGATCCGCAACCTTCTGTCACGGAGTGTGGGGGAGTCAGGGCCCTGCACCCCACTTCCTGCGATTCCCCGTGACTCTCAGCCAGCCAGTAACACAGAAGATTTAGTAGATGACAGGAACACAGTGCAAAACAGAGCTTGTAGGTACAGGAAACAGGACCCCTCAGTCAGGTCCATCTTGGAGGGTAGGGAGTCAGACCCCGGTCCTGGCCTCCCTCCGTTTCCCCAAAAACTGAAACCCCCTCCAGCCATCCCCCCTACCCACACCCCCCAGCTGCTCCTCCACTCTTTGTCCAGCTTCCTGGGCAGAAGGTGTCACCTGGTCCCAACCCCCTCCTGGGCTCAGGTTCCGGTGCTCACGTATCATCCCTCGATTCCCTCAAGTGAAGTCACACCCTGATACCCCACCGCCATCCAGCACCAATGCAGACAGTACCAGTAAAACTCCCACACACCGTTCCCAGGTCAGGACTCCTCACTCCCTACTCGGTCACACCTTCACACCAGGCAGGCAAGTCACCAGGCGCTTCTCCTGGTCATCGCAAACCCGGCTCTCAATGTTTTCAATGATCAAATGCCCCATAACTATCACCTGTCACTTCCTAATACCTGGAGTTCCCTCCCCCGGAGAGGTGTCCTCAGTGCGAGAGGATACCACGGCATCCTCTGGAAGGAGGCTGTTTGATTCATTCTCCCCCATCCTTCATTCTCTCACCCCTCTGTCCCAGTGCAAGGTCGGCCCCGCCAGCCCCCACCCCAACATCTGCTTCCTCCGTTCCCGTCTCGTTCCTGTCTCGTGCTGCAGAGCGTCTCTGGCAGAAATCTCGCAGCCAGGCCGACGTGCTCCACTACAGATTCGTTCTCTCCTCCCTCGGTTCTGCCATGTTCTTTGCTACACACCTCGACTTCTCCAGCCTCGCTGGATCCCCTGTCCACAGTCCCAGCTGCCTCTTCTCCACCTTCGTCTCCCCCCTCAATCCCTCCCCACCTCCTGCCCCCACTGCACTCTGCACAGGATCTCATCCCAGAAAAATTTACACAATTAAACCCTCCCCTCAGCTCCCCTTCCCACCCTACAATTGCTGCCTCCTCCTCCCAGATGTAGACGTTTCTCATCTGCTCTCCTCCTAACCCCTCCACTGACCCCAACCCCTCTCCTGATCTCCTCACCTCACTCCCCTCCGGCTCTTCCCCCTCACAACACAAACACAGGTTAGTGTCTTCCATCATAAAGACCCGCGACTCCATTTGCCTCTCCAGCGACCGCCCCTTCTCCCTTTCATCTCTCAGCTCACTGAACCTGCCTCTGCAATCGCTGTCTGGAGTTCCCGTCCTCCACTTCCATCCTAGACCCTCCCCACTCCGGCTTCCACCCCTTGCGCGCCACGGAAATCGCTCCTGCCAAAGTCTGTAACGACTCGTCCTAGCTAACACTCGACTCCATCCTCACCCATCCTGGCCTGCCAGCCACCCCTGACACCAATCACCAGGCTCTTCTAGACATCCTGTCCTCCTTGGCTTCCTGAGCCCTGACCCCTCCTGGGTCTCCTCCTATCCCTCTAACCACTCCTTCACCATGTCCGCCAGAGCATCTTCCTCATCTGCCCTCCAGCTGTCTGTGGGGTCCTGTCCCCCACAGGGCTCTGCCTTTGGTCCCCTTCTCTTCTCCCTCTACACCTTATCTCCGGGCAAAGTCAGCCACAAATTCAGCTACCGTCTCCATGCTAACAACTCACAGATCCGCCTTTGTTTTTTTTCATAGATTCATAGAAAAAAAATTTTGTTCTCCAGACCGGTCTCCTTCTATCCAAACGACAATCTTGGCCTGTCTGTGACGTCTCCTTGTGGAGGTCTCATCAGACCAAGCTCAGTGTGGTTAAAGCAGAGTCCCAATCTTCCCCTCACGGCCTCTCTGATACCTCTGGTCTCAATCACTGTGGACCATGCCAGCATCCTGCCGGTCACCCAGGCCCATAACCTGGGCATAATCTTGGACTCACCTCTCTCTAGGTCCTCGCATCCAGGTTATGTCCAAGTCTTGCTCGCTCGTTCTGCAGAGCATCTCAAAGATACAGCCCTTCCTATCCACCCCCACGGCCAAAACTCTCGTCCAGGCTCTCAGCATCTCGACTGCTGCAGCAGCCTCTCTCTGGCCTAGACAAACGCAGTCCCACCCCGCTGAGGTCCACTCAGAACATGCTGAAAAGATCATTTTTCTAGCTCGTTGATCGATGTCACCTCTTTGCATCCCGCCACTGGCGCCTCCTCCTCCATCCCGTCAAACAGACATAGGCTGCCTCTCTTCAACTGGGAGGCCCTTCGCCGCCCATCCCCACCCTCTCCCATTTGCTACCAAAACATCACCCCTCACCTCTGATCAGCCCATGATCCCAGCCTCCATCAGCCACTTGTTAAATCTGCAAACAAGCCCCTTTGTCCCGTGTCCCACGCGGCCCCTCATGGCTGCGAGGAGCTCCCCAAAAACATCCGCAAAACGACCTCGTTACCCTCCAAACCCTCAACGCTCTCCTCTGCCAGGGTGCCTAAAAACCAGGCAATGGTGAGGCCACTGGTGTGTCGAGCCCACAGCTGTCAGGCTGGCCAGCGCTGTCTCCTGGTTTCCTAGCAGTTCCCATTGGTCTATGTTCATCTCTGGTCTCGTACTCAGCTGGGACAGTCTGTGTATTCTGTGTCTGTCCCGCACCCGGCACAACAGGGGCCGGGACCAGGACTGAGGTTCCAGGCACAAGACAATAACAAATAATGATGACAACGATGGCAGGGAGCTTTACTTTTAAATTGGCTTATTTTCCCCGTTAGTGAGGCCCGTTCTATTAACCCTGTTTTTCCTGAAAGACCCTGTGGGCAGCTGGAGAACTGGAGGGGAGGACGAGAAACCCGAGAAAGTGGGAGGGGAAGGGATTAGTATTTCAGGTTGTGGTAGCACAGATGAGCTTTAATCATGCTGGGGCCCCACTGTACGGGGCGTTGTCCGGACAGAGCACGTGACAGTCCCTGCCCCAAGCAGCTCACACGCTGAGGCCAGATCTACACCTGCTTTTCGTTCTGATTGAACTAGTTCAGTCGGGGGTGAGATTTCTTTATTCGTTTGTTTCTTCTTACCAAAATAGTTAAATGGGTTCTAACCCACGAAAGCTGATGCTGAAATAAATTTGTTAGTCTCTAAGGTGCCACAAGTATTTCTTTCTTTCTTTATTTTCTTTTTGCTGACACAGACTAACATGGCTACTACACTGTAAACAACCCCTTGTGCAAGTGCAGTTACACCAGTACAGCTGTGCTTTACACAACCCCTCGTGCAAGGGCAGTTACACCGGTGCAGCCGGGCTTTACACAACCCCCTCGTGCGAGGGCAGTTACACCGGTACAGCCGGGCTTTACACAACCCCCTCGTGCGAGGGCAGTTACACCGGTACAGCCGGGCTTTACACAACCCCCTCGTGCGAGGGCAGTTACACCGGTACAGCCGGGCTTTACACAACCCCCTCGTGCGAGGGCAGTTACACCGGTACAGCCAGGCTTTACACAACCCCCTCGTGCGAGGGCAGTTACACCGGTACAGCCGGGCTTTACACAACCCCCTCGTGCGAGGGCAGTTACACCGGTACAGCTTTCCGCCAGCACAGCGTATTGCTGTTAATGTAGCGGAATGATCTGTACCAGTGTAGTTTAAGAGGGTCTTTTTTCAGTTTAGCTGAACTTGGTTGGGCCTTGTCCACAGGGAGAGTTGTATCAGTATAATAAAATGTAAACTGGTTCAGTTAAACTGGTGCAAAGTCCCATGTAGACACTCTTATTCCGATATAAGAGCAGGTTTTTTTCCAGTTAAGCCACTATTATATCAAAAGAAGAAGGTCCACAAAGGGGAATGCACTGATTTATCTAAACCACTATCTAAAGACTGAAGTGTAGCAAAGGTCCTACTTAACCAAAGCACCTGTCAAGCAGTAGGAAGAAAAGCTGTCCTTGGTGAAGGCTGAACACCCTATGGCCCTTCAGCTGTGGACTGAGAATTCCCACCCCAGGTCTCTGGTGCTCCAAGGAGACCTCCAGCAAAACAGGGCGGATGAGACCTAGAATAAAATGAGCAGGGGAAAAACCCTTTGGGGCCTTCGCTATTCATTAGGAAGCAGCAGAAATGGACACAAACCCTATTTCCCCCCTTGTCAGGTCACCTTTACTGTAACGGGCACAGAGGATTTCTCTCTCTCTCTCAGGCTATGGCTACACTGCCCTTTCGTCATTAAAACCTTTGTCACTCAGGGCTGTGGAAAACCCCCCCACCCCGCTGAATGACAGACGTTTTAACGGTGAGGTGCGGACAGTGCTTCGTCTGACAGTGCTGACGAAGCTACTGCCCCTCGTTGGGGGTAGTTTTCATTTGTCAGCAGGAGAGCTCTCCCCTGGCAACAGAGAGCGGCTACACCACGTGCCTTACAACAGCATGGCGGTGCCGCTGTCAGGTGTGCCGTGTAGACACAGCCTCCGTGAAGAGAGCCTGGCCAGGCACGGCTGGGAGTTGGCGCTCGATTCAACGTCATTAAAAAACCCAGACACACTCTGATCCTCACTAACATCTGTCTCTGGGCACACCCCCAGCCCTACAGGCCCCAGGCCAAAGCCCTGTGCACCTGGAGTTACACCAGTGCTGGGTGTGACCCCACCAGGGCCTCCTGTCTCTTTGCTCCAGGGCACCCAACACACAGACACCCCCCCCGCCACTTCCATTCCCGGCCCCTAATGTGGCTCGACCCCGTGAGGCCAGGCTGCACTGGGGCCTAACCCTGGTTACGTCAAACGAAGCCTGGCATGGAGGTGACGCCAGGGCAACAACGCTCCGGAAACCACTTCAAACAAACCCCCAAACCCACCCCGCAGCCTCACCCAGCTGACTACGGGCTGCTGAGCTCCCCGGGTCGGAGTTGCTGCCGCACGGGGACTCTGGGGCCAGGCTCAGGCCGTGGGAGAGTCACACCCATGCCAGGAACAGCCGGACGTGCCCCTGCCCCTCTCCCCACACACCCCACGGGGATCCCGACGCTCCGACCCAGCAATCCCGGGAGAGCCCAACAGCACCAACGCAGCAGCTGTTCTGTGCCCTGCAACGGGCGCTCGCCCCACACTGAGCCCCGAGTAACGCACAGACCCTGGGGCTCCCCCCATCCCCCGGGCACACGGCCAGAGACGGGGCGGGGGGGGGGGTGATACATCCCCTCCCTAGCACGACACCACTAAAGACGTGTCCCCACTCACAGACCCATCGCTGCCCGTGGGGGCGGCTGGCCTGGTGCGGACACAGCCCAGCCTCAGCCGCACCTAGCCAGGGCCAAGCCCCGCTCAGGGGTCAGACCCGGGTTAAACCCAGCGCCAAGAACCTGGGGGAGCCATGACAGGGCAGGGAGCCCAAGGAGCCTCCCAGCCCCCACCCCCCCCCCCGACACTCGGGGGGGGGGATTTACCCCCATCACTAACCCCCTGGGCTCTGCAGACAGGACTGGGGGGGGGGGGGAGCCCCGTCCGGCCCCAGCCCCCGGGAACGATCCAGCCTGGGCAGCGCCTGGCGCGGGGATCCCCACAGCCCCGGGGCGGGGCGGGCAGCGGGACCCCAAATCCTGAGAGTCACTGATCGGCGCCAGCGCTATTATCGGGCTGGGACGGTCGCTGGAGCCGGACCCGGACCAATCTGAACCCGGACCAAACAGAACCGACCCCCGTGCCGCTCCGGGCTGACCGGGCTGCGCAGCGCCGAGCACAGCGGGGCCACGAGCCTGGCTGGGCTAATGCCAATAACCAGCCCCCGCGGGGGGGGATCCCGGACCGGCACCGACCGGACCCCGGCTCCGGTCCGAACGCAGAGCCGCTGACACCCCCGGCCCCCGTGGGACCCCCCCGTACTCACTGGAGTAGCCCCCCGAGATGGCCGCAGCCCCCAGCAGCAGCAGGTGCAGCGCCAGCGCCATGGCCGCCCGGTCCGTGTCCCGCTGCCCCGTTCGGATCAGCCCCGTTCCCGCAGCGCCGAGCACCGACACTCCAATCCCCAGCGAACCCCGCCGCCAGCTGAGCGCCGCCGCCCGCTGCCGCTACTTATACCGCGCCCCGCCCGCCGGCCGTGCCCGCCAATAGCGACGCCCAGGCCCGGCCGCGTCACCGGTCGCTGGGCAGAGCCCGGCCGGGCAGGTTGGACTCGGGAAAGCGAAAGTCTGAGCAGGAATGAGCGCAGCGGGGAACCCCGGGCAGCGCCCCGCCCCTACCCCTGAGGCCCCGCCCCCTTGTCAGTGCGCCCCAGCAGCGCCCCGCCCACACCCCCGAGGCCCCGCCCCCTTGTCAGTGCGCCCCGGGCAGCGTCCCGCCCCCACCCCCGAGGCCCCGCCCCCTGGCCAGTGGACCTCGGGCAGCGCCCCGCCCCCTCGTCAGTGCACACACACCCCGGCAGCGCCCCGCCCCCACCCCGAGGCCCCGCCCCCTGGCCAGTGCACCCCTGCAGCGCCACGCCCACACCCCTGAGGCCACGCCCACTGGTATGTGCAGCCCAGGCCCGCCCCGCCCCCCACCCGGGGCCCCGCCCCCTGGGCCCACCCCATCTTTGCCTTTTCCAGCCGTCAGGGTGCTCTTGGGTCAAGATTTCAAACTTTTCTGGACAGGTACAAAGGGCTGGAAACGTCCCTTTGACTCCCGCCGGCCGCGCGTCTCCCCCGCTCACGGGACTCCAGGAGCTGGGGCTTTACAGAAACCCCAAAGCTAGTGAGACCCACACTGGAGTCAGGAGAGGTGGCAGCCCTGGCAGGGGGACGCTGGCACCCGCCTGGGAACCGCCAGGGCCCGGCCTCGGCCTGGCTCCGGTCGCTGGGCGGGAGTTTGGCCAGCTGAGAACTTGGCCCCAGGGCTTCAGTGAGCAGACCAGCAATTAACTAACAAGGAATTAATTCTCTGCCCATCGCCAGCCCCCCATTGGCTCATCTCGTCCGACCCCCTGCAGCCCCCGGGCCAGAGAACGTCCAGGTACCTCGGTCTGGAGCCAAGAACGTGTCTGTCACGCTGGGAACTTCAGGCTCTTTATTAATGGAATGAATTAAACACCACAACCCCCCCCCCCTTTGTAGTGAGTGACAACACACCAATCCCCAGCGCTTCCAGCGCATCACTGCCCCCACCTCATGGGTGGGGAGAGGCACAAAGAGGGAAGTGACTGATTTGCTCTGGGACAACAGCAAAGATGGGAACAAAATCCAGGAGCCCAGGCTCCCAGCTCAAACCCACTGGACCCCACTCCCCGCCCAGAATAGAACCCAGGAGTCCTGGCTCCCAGCCCCTGCTCTAAGCGCGTGCAGGTAACAATGACCCAACCCCTGGGTTTTCTGTCTGTACAAGCACTCGGCTGTTGACATCATTTCTGGGAACTATTCTGGGTTCGTCTCCTCCCCTTGGGGCGGGGGGCGGCTCTGTGCCCTGTGCCCTTCGCCCCGGGCTGCAGCACAGTCCCTGTGGGCGTTGGGATCGCTGGGGATCGGATCCTGCCCGGGGCTGGTCTCTCCTGGGCTGGGGAGCCAGGCTAAGGGGAGCCGCCCCCACCTGGGACCTCACCCCGCTCGGGGGAGTCAGTGGGGGACGTTCCCAGGGGCCGAGCCCCAAGGCAGCTTCCTGTTTCCCGGCTCCCAGCGCTGTCGGTGGATCCCCCACTTGCTTTCGGTTTCTGCTCTATCTCAGCAGGGCAGTTTGGACAGAGACCAGCATCACCCCCTCCCCCCGCCATGTACGCCTCTGGCTCCCCCACAGCCCCGCTCAGAGCTTCCCCCCACACTGGCTGGGGTGAGGGTCTCCCTCAAGCCCAGAGCGACTCCCGGGTTGTCTGTTTCCCAGGGGTGGCTCCGAGTTGCTGGCACCGACTCTACACGCGGCACATTTCTGGGCCAGGCAGACATTTTGTGTATCTGATGAGCGTGAGCGAACACAAGATGGACGCCCCGATGGGACTCCCCCTTTCCTCTGACGATCGCCCCAGTCAGTCTGTCCCAGGCTGTGGGGCAGCCCCCCAGGGCCGTTACAGAGCCCTGCCCTATGGCCCACTTTTCAAAATGGCCTCCACAGCTGGCCGTTTACATTTTTAGGGGCCCAGCTGGAGACACCCGGTCCCTGACTCTCGAGGTGCGGTGCACCCCCACTCCCTGGGATTTCCCCCACCATTGCGGGCGCCCAGCACCCCACAACATCAGCCTCGGGGGGCTCAAATTGTGCACCCAGCATAGGAGGCACCCAGAATTAGGGGCCACTTTTGAGAGCGTGGCCTTAAATCCCTCACGCCCGGGGCCTCCCGGCACAGAAAGAGGTTCAGCGTCCCTGTCCCCCCCCGCTCTCCAGGGGGCACCCACCGCCATTGGGGATCCCTCCTCCCTCCCCCGCTCCAGAAGCTCAGAGCTCAGGGGACGGGACGTGTCCCGGTGGGTTTCTTTGTGAATCTGGAGTAGGAAAAAACCCTCCCTGAGGCCGAGACGTGGCCCAGAGGGGCGGTGGATCCAGGACAGTCCCAGGTCCCCCAGCCAGGCCAGTAATTGACCGTTCCCACGCTGGGAAAGCGGGCTCCTTACCGGCCTCTGAGCCACGCTGGGCTGGGGGCTGTGATCAGAGAGCCCCTCAGAGCAATGCAGGGAGCACTGGACCCTCCGGGGAGGGGGTGTCCTGTATTCCCAGGCCCCTGTGCGCGGGGGGAGCTCCCCCCCTCTGGGGTTCATCGCTTTCCTGCCAAGGGCCCCACAGACAATGCACCACACATGCAGCCCCATGGAGATGCAGCCACCTCTGGGGAAGAGCGCATCAGCCAGACACACAGGGGAAATGTCAGCCAAGGGCTGTGGGGCAAACCCCTGCTCTTATGGAAAGTGCCCCATGAGGCCTTTAACCTACACCCATCGGACAGGCCTCGGGGTTTAAGGGCCCCCCCAAGCCCCGCCCCCCATGATGACCTGCCAGGAGCTCAGTCCCAGGGGGAGGAAGTGGGGATCCCCCCTGCAGTTCCAGCGTGTCACCCTGATACTCACAGCCCCTAATCGTGCCCCCTGTCTGCTGTGAATACACGTCACTGCCTGACCCCAGCAGGGCCCAGCACCCATTCAAACAGCCGGCCCTTTCTTCAGCGCGGCTGTCTCCCCCCGTCTCTGTGGGGCTGATACGGGGAGTCCAGGAGCAAAGATACAGGCTGAGCCGGGGGGGGGGGGGGGGGGGTTCATTCTAGTTCCTCTCTCTGGCTCACCCTGCGGGGCCCTTTCTCTGTTGGTCTGGGCTCAGGCCCCCTTCCCCTTTAATGCAGTGGGGAGAACACGTCTGTCTGGGCCGGGGGGTCCTGTCCCCCATTCACCAGGGGACACTCTGTGTTAATGGGGAACTTGGGCACCAAACTGACCGACCCTCCCCCCCTCCCCAGCTCAGCCTCTCTCTTTGCTCCTGGCCTCCCCATGCCCAGCTATTGGGGTTCTCCTCTGGGTGCCGTTAATTATCCCGGGACAGCACTGCTCCAGCAACACTGCACGCATCAGTGACCCCGTCCCGCCCCACGGCCAGGTCCCCGCGCGCCCAGGGACAGAGGTTCCCAGGCTGGGTCACACACTCGTGTTCCCAGCCCGGGGATTTCCTCGCCCTGCCACCCCCAGACCCCAGCTCCTCCCCAGCTGCAGCTGAGTTTGTGCTGAGCCTGCAGCGCCCCCTGCAGCCCCGGCAGGGAACATTTCTGCCTCCTCACCTGATTTCCCAGAAGCGGCAGCGTGGGACTCACTGGGGCAGGATTTAAAGAGTGCAGCATTTCCTTGTTCACTGCCAGCGCGGGGCCTTCCCTGCAGCCGGCCAAGAGCTCCCTGCCAGCGGGCCGGAGTGGGGCTCAGGCAGCCGCAGGGCTGGGGCTGAACGGCCGCTCGGGCCGGTCCTAAAGGGAGTTTGCAAAGTGACCCCCCCGACACACCCTAATCAGTTCCACGCTGCGCCTGAGACCTGCAGCATCCGCATGCAACACACAGACACACCCTGCCGGGGTCACTGCCCCTGTGTGAGCCGGGGTTAGCCACAGAGCATGGCGTATACACGGCATGGTGCGAGCCGCAGTAACCGGAACGGGGTCGCTCGTCCCTAGTCTAGCTGGGATTAGCCACCCAGATGCATCTGATTGGGGTTAGCTGGGCCTGGGATATCTTTACCCTGCTCAGAGGCAGACTAGCTGGGTTGGAGCACATCCTGGTCTGCTGTGTATGATCCAAGTGTCTGTGTTACTCTGGTCTGGATTCAGCTGTTCCGATGTGTAGGATACAAGTTAGAATCCCTTGTACTGAACCTCTCCCCACCCAACCAGCATGACGACTCCACTAAATCCACCCGATAGCTGTTACCTGAGACCCCCGGGACCGTACGCGCAGTCTTTGGGGCATGAGCTGATGTCTATTATGAAGTCAACCGCTGCTGGAGCACGGCCAGGCCAATAACGTGTGTGTGTGTGTGTGTGTGTGTGTGTGTGTGTGTGTGTGTGTGTGTGTGTGTGTGTGTGTGTGTGTGTGTGTGTGTGTGTGTGTGTGTGTGTGTGTGTGTGTGTGTGTAAATCCGCACAGGTTTTCTCCCTCTTCCTCTTCCCCCTTCCAATAGTGATCTAACCCCCCCCCCGCCCAGACTCTGCCCTGTCCCCCTCTCGGGGCTGCTCTATGCACAGATTTTGCACCAATGTCACGCTGGATTTCTGAACTGCTGAGTTAACTTGGTGCCTCCCCTAGTGTAGACACAGTTATATACACAGCTCATTTTGGCAAATGTACCAAACAAACTAACCCAACAGAAACACTGTTTAGCAAACCACATACCTAATAATGCCATAATGACATGCCTGGGTCCACACTAAGGAGCGATGTTAAACTGATACAAAAACTGGGCTCAGACCTGCTCTAATTCTCAGGTACGCGTCCAGTGCTGCCAGCGCTGGCTATTTTATTGCAAATCTCACAGTATTTGGCATTTTCCCAAGAGCCCCAGCTCCCGGAGTCATGGGATGATGTGAGAATTTCCGTTTAAAAAAAATGTAAATTTCTGGCGCTCTTAGTTTAGGGGAAAGCATGGAAATGTGACAGCCAGAGGTTCCAATCCCAGAAGGAAAATAAACTCCCCACTTGTGTTATTCAAAGTCTCATGATTTCTGAGCCAATGCTCTGACTTTTGGAGGCTGTAAGGGGCACCTGCCATCCGCACACACGCCTGGCTCCCCATCTAAGTTCCCTGTAGGGTGTGCGGCCAGGCGGCAGCCTATTTAGCGCCACAAGAACCCGCCCAGAGACCTGCCGCAGCCGGGGACTGGGAGCCAGGACTCCTGGGTTCTCTCCCCAGGTTTGCTGCTGAGTCAGTGTGTGACCATCGAGTCAGCTCCCTTTCCCCTCTGTGCACTGGGGAAAAACCTCCCCCTGTCCCGGCCACAACAATCCGCCCCCTCAGTCTGGGCCCTTCGCCCGCTGGGGGATGGTCACTGGAGATCCCCGTCCTGGACTTTCAATCATTCGGCTGTCAGTGTCACGGCTTTGGGGGGGGGGGGGGAATGGGAGTGTCAGGGAAACAGCCCCTCCCCCGGTCCATAGCACCCCGGCAGGCCCCTCGGCGTTTCCATCACGTGCTCCCCAGGACCTCGGCTGCGCCAGCCCTGCCCTGTGCTTACCGTGGCACAAGCAGATTCCTGTCTCTGCACCTGGCCCTGCTTCCAGGCGAGCGGTGACCTGCACAGGGCCGGATCGGTGCCGGTGCTGAGGGCGGTGCCTGGGCCCTGGCGCCTGCACTCGGAGCTGGCAGTGAGTAAAGCCGCCGGTGTCCAGCCTTGCTGGTTGCACAGACGCGCTGAGAACATGACTCGAGCGTCACATGCAGTGACACTGCCTGGGTCTGCAGAGAGCCTGACTCCGTCGCTGGGGTGGGGGGAGGAGCTGCCCTGAGTCTGACCAATGATGCCTGGGTCTGCAGAGAGCCTGAGCCAATTGCTATGAGAAGGGGCAGCTGCCCCGTGTGATCGATGCAGTGACACTGCCTGGGTCTGCAGAGAGCCTGAGCCCAGTGCTGGGCAGAGTGGGGGAGCTGCCCTGAGTGTAACCGGGGTAGCCAGGCGAAGGGAGCATTATTATCCCATTTTACAGAGCAGGGCCTGAGGCCCACAGGCTGGGATTCTCAGAGGAGCCCAAGGGGCTTAGGCACCCCTACCCACTGAGTTTCTCTCAGCCAGACAGATTCAATGATTGGCCCAGGCGGGAACCGAACCCAGCTCTCCTGAGCCTTAGCCATACGCCCGCCAGCCCGGGCTCTGTGCCCCATGGTAGTGCAGCTCAGCCGCTCCCTGTGGGGCGTGGGCACAGCAGCCCTGAACTGGGGCACAAACCAGGGAGGCCTGACCCCCGGGAACAGCCATGGGGGTGGGGGGGAGGGGCTTCACCTGCATTTGGGGTAACCCACCCCCCGGCAGTTTAAGGCCCTGGGCAGATGCTGCAGCTCCTGTTGGCAGGTCTGAGCGAGCCGCGGGGTAACCTCAGCTTCCCACTGGCTGATACGCAGGGGAGAGCCGGGAATGTGCCCAGGTGTGCGTCGGGGGGTGAGATCCAGGCATGCGTGGGGCTGGGCAGGGCTGGCTGGAAAGTCCCGTCTCACGGCAGTGTCAGGGCTCTGCTCAGACCAGGGAACATCCTTACGGGGTGTGGGGCACCCCACACGTCAGCTGTGCCCCTTGTTACAACAAAAACCTGATGGCAACTCGGAGAGCAATGGGGCAGGGCGCACACGGATTCCCAGCCTGGACGGAGGGGAGATCAAGGACACACAGAGCTGGGGAGAGAACCCAGGAGTCCTGGCTCCCAGCCCCCCCTGCTCTAACCCACCAGCCCCACTCCCCTGCCAGAGCTGGGGAGAGAACCCAGGAGTCCTGGCTCCCAGCCCCCCCTGCTCTAACCCACCAGCCCCACTCCCCTGCCAGAGCTGGGGAGAGAACCCAGGAGTCCTGGCTCCCAGCCCCCACTGCTCTAACCCACCAGCCCCACTCCCCTCCCAGAGCTGGGGAGAGAACCCAGGCGTCCTGGCTCCCAGCCCCCTGCTCTAACCCACCAGCCCCACTCCCCTCCCAGAGCTGGGAGAGAACCCAGGCGTCCTGGCTCCCAGCCCCCCCACTCTAGCCCCCCAGCCCCTCCCCTCCCAGAGCTGGGAGAGAACCCAGGCGTCCTGGCTCCCAGCCCCTGGCTCTCGAGGAAGGCTGGCAGGCTCCAGCTGCCCAGCTCCGTGGGCGGTGCCCGACTCCCCGGCGAGGCCTGTGCCCCGTACACGCCACGCTGCCCTGGGCCCGGTTCCACGGCCGCTCTCCGGCTGCTGGGTGAGTCTCGGGAAAGTCCCTCGGTGCCCGGGCTGGAGCTGGCACCGCGCCCCGGCTCGCTGCCCGAGGCTCCGCCGCCCCCGCCGGGACCTCGGCTGGCTTCCGAGAAATCACCCGGGCACGAGGGCGGAAGGAGCCTGACCCTGTGACCCCGCTGGGTGGGGGGCAAATAGCCCAAGTATATAGCAACAGGCCCACGATTCGTGGCTTCGTCTGAGCCTATCACCCCTCCCCCCCTTGTCACGAGTTTTCACACTTGCTGTCTGGTCTCCTGCCCCCTGCCTGCCAGCGACCCACACACCCCACTGCGGGGTGTTCCTGTCGGAGCCGCTGGGCCGGAGAGAGCGAGAGAGAGCGCCCCCCGCTGCCCAGCACGGGCCATGCAGCAATCTCAGGCCCTCAGCCCCACGGCACAGACCCCACCCCGACCCCTAGTGTGTTACCCGCCCGCTGGGACACCCGGCCCCTCGCCCTGTCCACACGCCCGGCCCGTTCCCTGGGCCATGCGCCCTATTTATCCCTGCTGTAAATCCAGCCAGCTGGTGTGTGTGTGGGGGGGACCCGGCTAGACAAGCCTGGTTATTGGGGCTGCAGGGGGGCAGATGGGCCCATGGGTGTGACCCGGGGAAGAGGGGACAGACCCGTTTTCCAGTGTGTGTCTCGGGGGGGGGGGGAAGGTGGGGGGGTGTATCAGACTTGATCATGGACCCACGGGCTCTTCCAGGGCAGTGGGGGGACACCAGGGTAGATGGGCCCGGTGACCGTTACCAGCGGTGGCTGTGTCTGCGCCCGGAGTTCACCAGGCGGGGGGTGGGGGAGGGACACGCCGTGCGCACCCCCCCTGACGAAGCGGGGGGGGAGGGGGACACCAGCAGGGAGCAGAGCCAGAGCCCACCTCTGACTGGGACGAGGGTTTGGGGGGCTGATTCCCCCCTTGTGCCCCCATCGGCAAGGACGGCCCTGGGGCGAGGGGGGCTGGGCCGGGGAGAAGCTGGGCTGCGTGAGAGGAGAACCGGGCCACACGCGGACAGGAGCGGGCCGGGCGGGTGGCTGTGCTGCTAAAACGATATTGTCAGCAGAACGCAGGTCCATCCTTAGGCATGGGCAGCGTACCCCGGCTGCGCAGGGCACCTGAACATTTGGGGCACCCCTGGGTCTTAGTGTCTCCCCTTCCGCCTCTTCCTACCCCTGCTCTGACCCTTCCTGCAGGCTCCCACAGCAGCTGCGGCAGCCTGGTGACTCTTACTCCGGAGGGGATCCAGTAACTGAAAAGTGAAGAAGCCTCCAGCCTGCCGGCCCTCTCAGCACAACATTGAACCTGTTAAAGAGCCAGTCAAGGGGTAATGACGCCATCAAACAGGCATTTGCCAACCCCCAGCGACATACTGTCACTCTCTGAATTTACTGACCAAAACAGTTGTGCAGGACGGTCATATGTACTCAGAACGTGTCAGTCTACAGGACCCTTCGTTTAAAATTTGCTTTAAAAATATCCCGTTAGTGAGTTAGTGAAGATTATCAAATCAGATCTCTAAAAAATCCTTGCACAGATTTTTAGATGCACAATCATCTTTAGCCTTAAATGCCTGGATCTTCAGACAGAGTTTTTTAAATAAATCCTTCAAAGGACCCCCCCTTATCGAACATACACATTTTAATTTTAATTACTATAGTAAAAAAACTTGCCTCCAAAGTCTTCCTGTCCTTCCTGTCCATCCCTTTCTCTCTTCACCCCCATCCCCATTGAAGAGAGCCTTTAAAGGGACAACACCCCTTTCCTTCCAGATAGCTGGACAAAGAGTTTCCCTGTCTTTACTTCTGACTATCTGATGAACTAGTTTTAATAGAACCCTCCAGCAAAATCAGTACCTAGTAAGATATAAAATCCTTTGTGATGCCTAAAAACTTTGGAAACATATTTTTTAAAGTTGGTGAAATTTCATAACCACGTCTATTGTTATGGAGATCACACAAAGTAAATGAGTGTTCCCTTGTTCTAAACGCCATGAACATTGCTATGAACACACTAAACCGCTGTGACTGATTCATTTAAAATAATGTCTTTGTTTCAGGGAGTTAAATATCTAGTAATCTGGAATGATTACTTTATGAAGGCTTAAGAGTACATTTAAAATATAAAATCAGCTTCGAGATACTAAGAAAATGTAAAACAGAGAAGAGCTGCATCATGTATTCCATAATATTTCATGTTGTATTCAGCAGGACAGCTGACTCCCCCTTACTACAAAGTTTTTGCAAATAAATCTATGACACACTTCCGGGCATATCAAAAACCCCGTGACTGACATTTTTTATTCCCAAGTTTAGTGCTTTTAATTAGGTACCTTCTGCTTCTCCAGTCTTCATCTTCTGGCATGCAGTGGAAAACATGCTCCATTTTCTTTAGACAGAAATTGCAGAAGAGTGGCTTTTTCAAATGTCATTTGCTCCATTTGGGGTCAGGGATTTGGCTAGAAGGGGGTGAGCAGGGAGGGAAGAGAAGAGGGAGACAGTGGGGAGAGGCCGGGGCCTGCGCAGAGCAGGGGTGGAGTAAGGGCGGGGCCACAGGTGGAAATGGGGGGCTGGGGAGCTAGCCTCCCAAAGGGGCAGCTTCACCCACCGCCCATGACAGCAGGTAAGAGCTTGTCGGCTCCCGCACACTCTGCGCGCTACAGTCTCCTTAGGCAGGGGCCGTATCCACAGAGCCGAATGTGCCGGGGCCACGTATTGTGCGTGAGGGGGAGGGTCCGGGGGTCTCTGCGGGGAACTGTGACTCTGTCGCCGTGAGGCAGGCCGGGCGGCTCGGTATCCTTTGCTGCTTCGTCCCTCCCGGCCCGGGCTGCCGTCGGGCATAGGGGCACCAGCAGGTTAATAATACTGTGTAGGGCCCCATAAATCCTAAGGACGGCCCTGGCAGAACGTTACCCAAAGTCTCCCATCTCACCCGTCCTTTCTGTAGGCTTTAGTTTGAACAAGAGTCTCTGGGTCTTGCTGTGTCAGGCTGCTTCTGGGGTGGGTGTGACCGGTCACCCGTCAATTGCAGACGGGACTTTCAGCCTCGAACCAGACTTTGATCTTGTTGCAATTGTATCTTTGTTCTTTTCTTTTGGGGGGACTCTTCTTGCTTTGTCAGGGCTGTTGTCTGTATCTGCAGCCCTTGGTGTTGGCACTTCACTGTATCAGGACAGGCTGGGGCTGGAGATTGATTCCATCACCCATGCAGACGTACCTCATTCACACCTCTGAACTAAGTTCATAAGGTTACAGCAGGGCTTTGCAAAATGGAGTTTGAGTTACAATGTGGAGTCTGATCAAAACAAGTGTAATGAACAATTTACAATGTTGGGAGACAAACAGTGAACAGGGGTTACAATGTATCAATAAGCGCGACTGCGGGGACTTAACGAGCAGGTTTATTGCCATTTAGCCAGTTATTGCAATAGCTGGTTTTATGAATGAACGCTGTTTCATTCATAAAACTTTACTCGTGAAGTTCTGTTTGTTCATGTGTGTGACAGGTTGGTATGACAGAAACCCGCTTGGAGCTGCCACCTGGTGTGCCAAGACTACTCCTGCCCCTGCTTTCCTGCCGTTTCCAGCTTGGGACTCCAGAATCCTGTCTGGTTTGAGCCAGACCCGCTAGTCTGCTGCAAACCCAGACCCAGGTCTGAGGCACGTCCCCTAACAGCTGTAGGCCTGCCTGGAAGCAGCTTAGGAAGTGCCCTTGTCTTTGACACCCAGGTGCCCAACTCCCAATGGGGTTCAAACCCTGAATAAATCCGTTTTACCCTGTATAAAGCTTATACAGGGTCAACTCAGAGAGATATGCACAGCTGTTTGCCCCCTCCAGGTACTAACACGTACTCCAAGTTACTTAATAAGAAGTTATTTTAATAAGTACAGAAAGTAGGATTTAAGTGATTCCAAGTAGTAACAGACAGAACAAAGTGAATTACTAAGTAATATAAAATAAAACACACACGTCTGTGTCTAATCAAACTCAATACAGATAAAAACCTCACCAGTTCCAGTAAACTTCCTTTTACAGGCTATGGTCCTCCTAGCCTGGGTCCAGCAATCGCTCACACCCCTCTTGTCCTTGTCCTTTGTTCCAGTCTCTTTCCGGTGTCTCGGTGGGGGGTGGAGAGTCTCTCTCTTTAACCAGCTGAAGACAAGATGGAGGGGTCTCCCAAGGGTTTAAATAGACTTTCTCCTCTGGGTGGCCACCCCTCCCTCTCCAGCATCCAGTTACAAGATGGAGTTTTGGGGTCACATGGGCAAGTCACATGTCCATGCACAACTCAAGTTACCAGCCCAACCGCATTCCTGGCCAAGCTCAGATGTGGATTGGTGCCTGCAACTTCTTTTGTCTGTTAAGTGCTCGCACTTTACCTGCACATTCCTTTCTCAAGAAATACAACCAATATTCATAACTTCAACTACAATGATACATGCACACAAAGAGGAGGAATAGATTCAGTAGGTCATAACTGTCACAGAGACATGTTACATGGCACATGTAGCATAAAACATATTCCAGTTACATCATGTCTACATTTATAAGCCTCTCCCCATAAAGACTTATGGGGTACACCGTCACAATGTGATACAAAATAAAGTCATCTTAATCAAGTCTTAATAATAATAGTAATTAAAAAGAAACAATTTCATTCTTCAGCTCTACATTGTCCCCCTTTTGACCCTTCACTCCAGAGGTATTGACTGGGTCACACTTTATGTCATAAGACTTGTGCCGGACTCAGACCAGACGGCTATACAAGAGCAGTGGAAGGCAAATATCTCAGCCTCAGGATAAGCAGGTCCCTGTTCCCTGGGTAGCCAAACAAAGGCTACTCCAGGCCAATCAAGTCACCTGACCCCAATTAAACCAGTTAAGGTCGTTAGGCTAATGCAGGCACCTGACTCCAATTAACCGGCAAAGGGTCAGTTAAGGCCGTTAGGCTAATGGAGACAGCTGGAACCAATCAAGGTCCCACTCATAGTGCTGAAAAGTGCTCCTCCCGGTTCCCTCAAGGGAGCCCAGGTGGAAGGAGACGGAGGAGAGGAAGCGTTGCTGAAGCCTGAGGTGAGGGTGACACTGGGAAAAGGGGAACATGGGGAATTGGCCCAGGAATCGAAGCAGCGTCTGTGGTGAAGGGGAAGCCGCCAACAGCTGCTACCATTAGGGTCCCTGGGCTGGAACCCGGAGTAGAGGGTGGGGCCCGGATTCCTCCCTTTCTCCCCCCCGCCCCCCCCCCCGCTCTACAGGGATCCCCTTGAGAGGGGAAGCAGCCTTTGGTCCAGGCAGGAGGCAACAGAGACGGTGGGTATCCCCCCTCCCCACCTCCCATGCTGGCGGCCTGTGACGAAAGTAGCTCAATAAGCGGTGACCTTTGCCGCTACACTGAGAAAGGGAGGTCACAGCGAGGGCCTGAGCGAGCTCCTGAGGCCCCTGAATCCGCCTGGCGGCCCGGGACCCACCAATACGTTGTCACAGACGATAGTGTGAAGCAATGTGAGCTTGTGGTGTCAGCTTCAAATCCAGTCCTTTCCTCCAGCAGCACACGCCGCACGTTCCCATTAGCACGACACGTATCTGAGTAAAGAAAACAGCAATGGGGTGTAACGTCATTTGTAAAGTCGGAGACCAAGGGGGGGCCCATCCTCCAATAATATCATCCCAAGGGTGCGTCATGATTTGTCCTGCTTGTGCGGAGACTCTTAATACTTCAGATCCCTGACGTAGAATAGCCAAACTGCGGGTCTGAACCTGGGCCCGTCTGGCTTCAGTCCGTTGGCTAATTTGTTTATTTTCCTTCATTAGCTTGTACAGACTTGTCCAATTGACCCCCAAAGAAAAATTAGTCTAGAATATTACTGGTATCCAGTGTATTACTTCTCTTATCCTCGTGGGTTGGGAAGTAATAGGTTACGGTGGGAGTTTTTAACCTAGTTCTATTACACATACGTTGCTCTCCTGGCGGTTCTGAGATGTATTTTTCTTGCCACACAAGCTCCTCTAGTCCAATGGCTCAGACACAACTTTTTCTATCAAAACACACTTTAGTGGTCCTGTTATCGAGTTCATCCCAGTAACAGGTTGCCAGACTTCTCTGTCATAAGGAGCAGGGGGGCTCTTCTCATTTTGGTAAGGTGGGACATACCCATTGTGCAGCCCACCTGGTACACAAGCGATGGTCTATGATTTCCCCTTGTTCGTTCAAATAGGTTCCCACCAACCGAGGAGCCCAAGGATGTCTGCCCTGGAGAACTGGGCGGGCTATGAATGGCCAGAGTGACTCTATGCTTGGGTGGTGGGACCCGTATTACCTGTATAGAGACGTGCCCCGTGAGGGTCGAGGTGTACACATTCGATTCCAGGGCCTTGGACCATCCAGAGACATAGGGAAGGAAAAGATTATTTTCCTGTTTTGTCAGCAGAGGAGCTAAGACTGCCGTGTCTTTAGCTCGTACCCAATCCGTCTCCCTTTCTGTCAGCATGATGGCCAATGACTGCTGTTCAGAACACCACACGGCTAACGCCGTTTTGTTTGCTATGTCCCTCATGGTGGCGTACGGAGCCCAGGATGCCTGGTTAACACGTTCCCACGTCTGCCATTGCAAGTTCATTGTGTCGACCCCAGTGTGTACCAACTCCGCGATCTGGTGCTCTTGTCTGATGCAACGCTTCTACCACGCTGGCCTTATTTTTCAGTGCTTCCAGGTCTACTGAGTTTAGAATCCCTGTCCCTGTCCCTCCTAATAAAGTGTCTGTTCTACCTCGTTGCTGACGCGGGAAGGGATGTGCTGGTTGTAAGGATCTGAACCGTGCTGCAAACGGGGGAGCTCTAGTGTGCACATTCCGGCCGAGTTAAAGTCAAGTTATTCCTGGTCCCGTTGATTGAAGTGTGTAGGGTTACGATTACTGGCGCCACTTGTACCTCTATGGGAAGCTGCAACTTAAGCAAATGGGGACGAGGTACTTTTATGGGTTGTGGAGCATGTAAAACCAGCAAGGTTGCATTTCCTACCCACTGAGTTCCGTTTACCCAGACTGTTACTGTCCGAGTCGCTAGGGTCCTGGTTTAAAGGGGGGAAATGTAGGGTATCCAGGAAGGACGGGGTGACAATGATCATTGTAATCTATTAGCGGCTGGGTAGACGTGCTACCCTCGAATATACAATCAATTGGGGTTGAAGGGTACCAATTCACCTACAGTTTGAACACAGGCATTGATCTTCCCACAGTCTGTTTTTCTCTGTGTCCAGACCGTGGGGAATTTTGAGCGCCACTCCTCGGCTTGATCTGTAGTGAGAGCAGCAGCAAGTTTCCCTCCCCCTAGGGCAGTGGTTCCCAAACTGGGGTTCGTGAACCCCTGGGGGTTCGCAAAATGTTACAGGGGGTTCTCGGGGGGAAAAAAATCCCTAATGGCGGACAGAGCTGTCCATAGGGACCCCGAGCATCACGGGGCCAGCAGCCCAGAGCCCTTGGACTTCCAAAAGCTAAGCAGATCAAAGCAAGCATCTCTATCACACTGAGGAGATTTAAACTTCAAGACTCCTTATAAGAAATGGAAAGGGAGGTGGATATTTTTTGCTGTTTTTAAAATTAAATAGGCAGCTAGTATTGTTTTTAAAATTATTATGAAGAACAAGTTTAAGCTTTGTTGTAATGAGCATTGTTTTCCTGGACTGCTCAAGACCTGAATGCTTGTGTAGGAGGAACTCTTTGAGTTGGATTCTTAAATCCCTTCATGCCGTTTCACATCTGATACTCCTTGATGAAACATAGGAGCCTTGTCTTATAACAGGTTTATTCAAAGTGATACAAGCTACGAAAGTGAGATCTTGGAAAAGTGTTGCCGTTTTCATAATGTAATACAAATACTGTAATGATATATAATAATTAATAATAAATAGTGTGTAATAAGCATGTCATAAAACAAATTTTATATTTCCAAGATCACTGCTTTTATAATGTATACTCGGGTAAAGGAGAAAATCCCTGGAAGTATACATTTTTAGGAGGGGGTTCACGAGACTTGACATTTTAGTGAAAGGGGTTCACAGGTTGTTAAAGTTTGGGAACCACTGCCCTAGGGTTACCGTGATATCCCGCTTCCCCTGCTCAGGACAGTCCGAGGGGATTTCTAGTTTCTATAATATGCCCCCAGGTAAATCGATTATTATGATACAGCCAGTCTGCTCCTAAAATGATTGTCAGTCATGTCAGGGGTCTGCATTAAGTTCCCTTTTGTTTCAAGCCTTGTACTGAGAATGGGACCTGTGCCCGTTCCCAGCCCGGACTTGGCTTTCCTTGGAAAGATTTCAAAGTGACTTGCTTCACTTCCTGCCCTGCCTGCGGAAGAGGCAGCGGCTCCGGTATCGATTAAAGCTAGCGTGGGAGCGGGATTCTCCGGCTGGACATAAACGTACGGTCGCCCTCCAGAATCCCATGGAACGTTACCTACGAGCCCCATTGTTGCGCTCCTATATTATGTGGGGTGCTCGTGTCCAGCCGGCCCCCCCAGTTCTGATTGCTCGGGGGGGGGCACTAGCGGCGATGCTAGTTACACACCCCTGATTCTCTTATGTTTTCAGGGCTTCTTGGACTAAATCCCGGGTTGGGGATCCACCCCAGTGTCCCCGATCACCTCCCTGTCGTATTGCCGCCCGCCAAGCCAATCGGCGGCTCTGGGAGTCCTAGGAGATTTGTCCCTTTTTCATGTCGTCAGAAACCATTGGGGTGATTTTGAGAAGCTCGGGGTCTGAGCATGAATAATGCCCCCGTTGCTTATAATTCCCCCTCTGCGGTAGCGACCTCGGGAGCCCCCTGTTCCCAGTCTGCCGCTCTCATCTGAGGAAGTTATTTGCTTGAGCGCTGCCACGAAGGGAGCTTTTTGATGTGGCGTGCGGGGCCAGAACGCGTGGTGATCGGTGTGACCGGAGCTCAGTCGCGCCGGCGGGCTGGTTAGGCGCCCGTACGCTGCGCTTACTGGCATGGTAAGGGAGCAGAGTCGCGGCACAGTCCCTGAAGGCATTTGTGCCGTAGGCTGCTGCATCGGGGTTATTTGCGGGGGCTCCTTGTGGGTTTTCAGGGCGGGTTATACCTGCCATGACCTGCCTTCGTCCCCAGCGGGACAGGTCCCCTTCGGGGTCTGCATTAGGTTCCTGCGGCATGGTGGCCGCCTGTGTCATCAGATGGCGGCGGCCCATTTGTTCCCCTAGACTCGCAGACAGGGGGGTGAGAGTCTCATTTTCCGTTTTCTCTTATCGCTCTGTCAATGACTCCCTGTCATTCTGCTGCTGCACAGGCAGTCACGAGCCGCTTAAGCTCCGGGACTGTTACATTTTCTCGGCTTGCCGATTGCAGCGCCCGCGAGTCCGTTTTGAGAATGTTCCCGGCCAAGGGGTCCAAGCATTTTGCCGTTGCTCGGAGATCCGCTGGTGACACAGGGACGGTCGTAGTAGCTGCCCCGTATCTCTCTTTCCCAGACCTCGCTAGATCCCCACGGGGCCTCCTCCCGCTCAGGGACATCACTTTGGGGATCAAAGTCCCACTCTCCTGTCTGGCGGTTCGCCAATCCAAGCCTCTGTCTAAGGTGCTTGATAAGCAATTCGCATGGGTGTGATTAGGGGGGAGAGCTCTACTTTGTTCTAGGGTTCATTTCTTTATCGTGCCCTGCAATACCTGATTTTCTTTTTCTATTTTTTCCTTTTCTCCAACTTGTTCCTCTAACCCTTTTTCTTTTGGTTTGCCTCCCTGAGGGGGTCTAGCTGGCTTTGCACCCGTCGCTATCACTGTCCATCTTTCTGCCTTTTTCGCCATATGAGTGAGTTTTTCATGCAGGGAGGCGTTCTCCTCTCGACGGGATGCCAAGCGGGAGTATAAGTCCCTGCATGCGTCCCACAAAAGCCAGACTGCCGCTGAATCCCTTTTAGTCGGAGTAGGTTTGTACAGGGTTATAGACCGCGCCAGCCTAGCCTCTACATCTGAAATGGTGCCTACATCTGCCAGCCCCCTTCAGTCCACGGCCTGCGTCCAAACCTTTGTTAGACATGTCTAAAGGGGGTGGGTTCCTGTACAAAAGGCAGCGTTCCCTGTTTTTCTCCAAGAATCTCTTTAGACTGTATTTTCTTAAACATTTTCCCCACAATAGTGAGCAACAACCAACCACAACACAAAACCACATTGATCAATATCAATCACTATAACCTCCTCACTCCTAGAAGAGCAATTTTACTCTTGTAATAATCTCCAAACCTAAACTCCTATTTCCGTCAGAGTTCATGTGCTTAATCAATGGAAAGTTTCCAATCTTTTTCCTATAGTGCCAGGCTCACTGAAGCTGGCGGTGTGCACACCGGTTTTTATAATCATCATGAATACTTTGCTTGAGATGGGAGACTTTGGGTAATGTTCTGCTGCCAACATGGAAGGGTATCGGTGCGCGCCCAAACATAGTTTGATCTATAACTGATTGTGCGCGCACGCACACACACACACACACACACACGGGATGGGTCTCTGTTGGGCGCGCACCGATACCCTTCCATGTTGGCAGCAGAACGTTACCCAAAGTCTCCCATCTCACCCACCCTTCTTGTAGGCTTCAGTTTGAACAAGAGTCTCTGGGTTTTGCTGTGTCAGGCTGCCTCTGGGGTGGGTGTGATCGGTCACACGTCAATTGCAGACGGGACTTTCAGCCTGGGACCTGGCGTTGATCTTGTTTCAATTGTAGCTTTGTTCTTTTCTTTTGGGGTGGACTCTTCTCACTTTGTCAGGGCTGTTGTCTGCGTCTCCATCTGCAGCCCTTGGTGTTGGCACCTCATGTATCAGGACAGGCTGGGGCTGGAGGCTGATTCCATCATCCATGTAGACGTACCTCATTCACACATCTGAACTAAGTTCATAAGGTTATATCAGGGCTTTGCAAAATAGAGTGAGCATTTCAAAATGGAGTTTTAGTTACAATGTGGAGTCTGATCAAAACAAGTGTAATGAACAATTTACAATGATGGGAGGCAAACAGTGACCCAAACAGCAAGGATCAGTGCTCCAAGCAGGATTGAACTGAAACTGCAAGCGGACAGTAACTGAACCGAACAGCTGTGGCCTTTTCCAATAAGCGCGAACTGCGGGGACTTAACGAGCGGCTTTATTACCATTTAGCCGGTTATTGCGATAGCCGGTTTTATGAATGAACGCTGTTTCATTCATAAAAATTTACTCATGAAGTTCTGTTTGTTCATTTGATACAAAATAAAGTCATATTAAGACTTTATTAATAATAGTAATTAAGAAAAAAACCATTTCATAACCTTCCCAAAAACTTCTTCTGCCCATCCCAGGCCAGTCCCCGCCTTACCCCAGGGCACTCTCAGATCCTCCGCCAGGCTGGGGTGCTCCACGCAGCCGGTATAATCGGTCTCACTGCTGGGGTCGATCTCGATGGTGGCCCGGGTCTGGTAGGTCCCGTCCCCGCTGGGAACCACGTCCCCACGGTTCGTCTCCTGCGGCATGGCCACCCCCTTCTTCAGCCACACGACAGCCACGTTCCGCGGGTAGAAGCCGTGGACCCGGCAGGAGAGGGTGGTGAGGCCCCCGTCCCGGCTCGGCCGGTCGCTCACGTGCACCCGTGGTGGCTCTGGGGGGAAGGAGAGACGGAGTTAGAGGCAAGTCCCTGGGCTGGATCCCCCGGGGCAGCAGCAGCCAAGGGGGCTGGAACCCCCGTGGGAGGCACCGGCTCAGCCCCCTGCACTGGGAGACCTGGCAGCTGAGACCCCTCTCCGGCCTCTCTCAGCCCAGTGACCACAGACTGCTCCCCCCTCTCCAGCCGGAGCAGGCAGAGCCCTGGCAATGCACCGCGGGGGACAGCACTGCCCTGGCCGGGCCAGAGGGATGGGACCGGGTGCAGCCGCGCTCTCACGTCTGGTTCTGATACACGCGGCCCATGGCCGGGGCACAGGCACCCCGAGGGGCTCCGCTCGGCTGTGGGGATCTGAGCAGGGCAGGATCCGGCAGCAACGCTGGGGCCTCGCCCGATGGGGGAACAGAACCATCCTGCCAGGCAGGGCCGTCCCTACCCCTACGCAACGTACGCAGCTGTGTGGGGCACCAGGACGTGTGGGGCACCACGTTTCCTGGTGCCCTGCGTAGCTGGCTGCTGCTCCAGCCCCTGCCCCGCCTCTTCCCCACGGCCCCCGCCCCGCCGCAGCCCCACCCCCATTCCACCCCTGCCCCAAAGCCCCCCCTGCTCCACCTCGCCCCTTCCCACCCCTGCTCTGCCCCACCCCGCCTCTTCCCACCCCTGCTCCGCCCCCACTCCCCTGCTGCCAGGGACGACGCTCAGCATGATGGACATGGGGGAGCGATCTCTGCAGTAAGGACACACCCCGTTCAGTGACCCCCGGGGTCTGACGTGCCCCCCTCACCTCTCCTCTGCAGCGTCTCCTTCCCGTACTCCAGGTACTTCCCCAGCCACTCGATGCAGGTCCCCTCCAGGTAGGCTCTGTATCCCTGAGCGATGCTCCTCTCAGCGTCCCATTTCCGTTTGGTGATCTGAGCCCCGGCATCTGCCGCCACCCAGGTCTCCTGGTCCTTATCCAGGCTGAGGAAGTCTCGCCCGTCATACGCGTACTGGTAAAACCCCCCTTTGGAGCCGTCCCCCCGGAGCTCACAGCCGTACATCGCTTGGAGAGTGTGAAATCCTGAAACACACGGAGCCAGGCCCAGGGCTGGGTCATTATTTGAGCCACAGGGAGCAGCTGGAGATTCTCCAACACCCCCATCCCCTGGTACTGTGAGCTGGCTGCAGCCTGGGGTCCCCATCGGCCCTGTGCCCACCAGCCTCACAGAGCCCCACGTGTACCCACCGGTGACGGGTGGGTTTCCCAGTGCAGGGGGTGGGGGGGGCGCTCTGGCTGTGGCAGGGGAAAGCCGCTCCCCCAGCATTGCTCCCGTCCCTGGTCCCCTCACACTGCGGTCACTGCCCCTCTGGCCAGCCCAGTGCCCCACCTGATCTGGGGGCCAGGCCCCCCATCCCCAGCCCAGCCCCTGCTCTTTGGAGGGAGCCCGACGCACTCAGGGCTGCAGCCAGAGGGGTTGTGATGGGACCCACCCCCCAGGGGGAGAGGGAACAGGGCCCCCACCCTTAACCCTGGAGCCCCACCCTTCTGACTGGAGCAACCGCACAGGGTCCCTCTGCCCCCTCCCCGTTCACACTGACCCCGCCCAGCAGCACCCCTGCCCCACAAGTGCCCGATGGGAACCTTAAACCCCCCCATTATCCACTTGTTCCAGTTTCTACCACTCTCCAGCCCCCGCCCTGCTGTGAGTCCCTCTGTCCCCTCCCCGCCATTCACAGTGACACCCCCCTGTGGGTCCCCCTCCTCTGCTCCCCCCCCACTAACTCCCCCCTGCTGTGAGTCCCTCTGTCCCCTCCCCCAATACACCCCCCGCGCGGCCCGCGCCCCGTGTCCGGTCAGGGCAGCGCCCGGGCCCCGCTCTCACCCGCGCTCTGGTTGTGGCGCCCGCGCAGGGTGTCCAGGTCCGCTCGGAACGTGGCCTGATCGCCCTGTAAGATCTGCGTCTCCCGCTCCCAGAACTGCGCGTCCACGTTCCGCGCCATCCACGCCGCGCCGGGCTCCGCTCTCCCCCGCGCGCTGTCGTAGCGATCGATGAGCTGATCGTCCACGGAGCCGACCGTGCTGAACTGGGGCAGCCCCGGGCCGGGCTCCGACACCCCCGTGTAGAAATAGTGCAGCGAGTGCGGGCCTGGGCCTGCGGGGAGACCGGGGGGGGGGGGGGGGTCAGAGCCGCCGGTGTAGTGTATTCAATTGCTCCGTGTAGGAATGTGCTACCTAAGCCACTGCCCTTCACCCTGCCCTTAGGGTGACTGCTTCTCACAGGGGTTAAACAGGGGCAAAGGGGGCGAATCGGAGCAGGGGGTGGCCAGGGTCTGAGCAGGGGGTGGAAATTGACTGGTCAGGGGGGTCAAGCAGCTGGAAGCAGCATTAGGAGAGGGGCTGAGGGGCAAAATCAGGGCTGGGGGGGAGGAGCAGGAGTTAAGCTCGTGGTGAGGCGCCGGCGGAGGGTGACAGAGGCAAAACCCGGCAGAGGCAGAAGCAGAGCGGGTAGCAGTTACCCCGCTGGGCTGAGACCCCCGTGTTTGCAAAAATGGGGGGGGGCAGAGGGGCTTTTTTATTTCCCCCTCTCACAGACAGCACCTCTCGGCATCGGCTTCCCAGGCCTGGGTTCTTAAAGGCACAGGCATCCCCATGCCCAGTCACTGCAGCTCCTGTCTGTCTGATCTCACGTTCAAAGCGCTGCCGCGGGTGCCAGCGCTCCTGGTCATCCGCCTCGACGAGGGGATTAGCTCCGAGCACTGGGAGCGGAGCCTGTCCACACTGGCGCTTTAAAGCGCTCCAACTTGCTGCTCTCGGGTGGGGGGGGGGGATTTTTCACACCCCTGAGCCAGCAAGTTAGAGCGCTTTCACTTGCCAGTGTAGATAATCCCCGAGACGTAATCCAGTGAAACATTTTACACAGAGCCCCTCAGACAAGGAATCCCTGATCACTGTATCCGAATGCAGAGAGTCTCCGAGCAGTTCCCCAAGTTCTCTTATTTGCTGCGGGGATTCCCTGAATTTTTAATTCTAATTTTTTCTTATTTTTAGAGCAGATGTTTATTCGGTTAGAGCACCTGACTTCCACTCTGACTGAATGTCTGGCCTAGTGTCACAACTTTGTTTTGATTCAATCCACCAATGGGGATTGCATTTTTGCAGCTGTTAGTTTGCCCCTCGGTCCAGCCCCTGGTGTTTTTCCGCATGCCGTTGCTTGTGTGTACAGCTTGATTCTCAAATAGTCAATCAAGGCCGTATACTGTCTCCTATAACATCTTTCTCAAAGGCAAAAATCTATTGTAATTTTTGCTGAACATGAGAACTGCCGTAGTGGGTCAGACAAATAGTCCGTCTAGTCCAGTATCCTGTCTTCTGACAGCGGCCAGCGCCAGGTGCTTCTAAGGGAATGACCAGAACAGGCAATCCCTGAGTGAACCATCCCATTCTCCACTCCCAGCATCCGGCAGTCAGAGCACGGTTTAGGGACACGCAGAGCATGGAGCTGCATCCCTGATTATCTTAAGAACAGCCACACTGGGTCAGAGCAAGGGTCCATCTAGCCCAGTGTCCTGTCTTCCGACAGTGGCCAATGCCAGGTGCCCCAGAGGGAATGAAAAGGACAGGTAAGCATCAAGTGATCCATCCCCCATCGCCCATTCCCAGCTCCTGGCACACAGAGGCCAAGGACACCGTCCCTGCCCCTCCTGGCTAATAGCTACTGATGGACCTATCCTCTCTGAATTTATCTAGTTCTTTTTTGAACCCTGTTATGGTCTTGGCTAGCAAGGAGTTCCACAGGTTGGCAGTGCGTTGTGTGAAGAAATACTTCCTTTTATTTGCATCCGATGAAGTGGGTATTCACCCACAAAAGCTTATGCTCCAATACGTCTGTTAGTCTATAAGGTGCCACAGGTTCCTTTGTCGCTTCCTTTTATTTGTTTTAAACCTGCTGCCTATTAATTTCATTTGGTGACCTCTAGTTCTTGTGTTATGAGAAGTAGTAAACAACACTTCCTTTTCTTCTTTCTCTACACCAGTCATGATTCTATAGACCTATGTCACATCTCCCCTTAGCCGTCTCTTTTCCAAGATGGAAAGTCCCAGTCTTATTCATCTCTCCTCATATGGAAGCTGTTCCATACCCCTCATAATGTTTGTTGCCCTTTTCTGAACCTTTTCCAATTCCGATAGATCTTTTCTGAGATGGGACGACCACATCTGCACCCAGTATTCAAGGTGTGGGCGTACCATGGATTTATAGAGAGGCACCATGATATTTTCTGTCTTATTATCTATCCCTTTCTTAATGATTCCCAACATTCTGTTCGCTTTTTTGGCTGCCGCTGCACATTGAGTGGATGTTTTCAGAGAAATAGCCACAACGACTCCAAGATCTTTCTTGAGTGGTAACAGCTAATTTAGACCCATCATTTTCTATGTATAGTTGGGATGATGTTTTCCAATGTGCATTACTTTGCATTTATCAACATAGCAAACTTCATCTGCCATTTTGTTGCCCAGTCACCTAGTTTTGAGAGATCCTTTTGTAGCTCTTCACAGTCTCCCTGGGACTGAACGATCTTGAGTAATTTTGTATCATCTGCACATTTTGCCCCCTCACTGTTTACCCCTTTTTCCAGATAATTTTTGAATATGTTGAATAGAACTGGGCCCAGTACAGACCCTTGAGGGACACCACTATTTACCTCTCTCCATTCTGAGAACGGACCCTTTATTCCTACCCTTTGTTTCCTGTCTTTTAACCAGTTACCGATCCCTGAGAGCACCTTCCCTCTTATCCCATGACAGCTTACTTTGCTTAAGAGCCTTTGGTGAGGGACCTTTCTGAAAGTCTAAGTACACTATATCCACTGGATCCCCTTGGTCCACCTCAGGGATCGGCAACCTTTGGCACGCGGCTCCCCACCAGGGTAAGCACCCTGGTGGGCCGGGCCAGTTTGTTTACCGCGTCCGCAGGTTCGGCGGATCGCGGCTCCCACTGGCTGCAGTTCACGGCTCCAGGCCAACGGGGGCGCGGGCCCAGGGATGGGCTGAAGTCAGCTCGGGCCGTGGAAGAGTCACGTCCATGCCGGGAACAGCCGGACGTGGCCCTGCCCCTCTCCCCACACCCCCCACGGGGATCCCGACGCTCCGACCCAGCAATCCCGGGAGATCCCAACAGCTCCAACGCAGCAGCTGTTCTGTGCCCTGCAACGGGCGCTCGCCCCACACTGAGCCCCGAGTAACGCACAGACCCTGGGCTCCCCCTGGCACACGGCCAGAGACGGGGCGGGGGGGGTGGGGGGACACATCCCCTCCCTAGCACGACACCGCTAAAGACGTGTCCCCACTCACAGACCCGTCGCTGCCCGTGGGGGCGGCTGGCCTGGTGCGGACACAGCCCAGCCTCAGCCGCACCTAGCCAGGGCCAAGCCCCGCTCAGGGGTCAGACCCGGGTTAAACCCAGCGCCAAGAACCTGGGGGAGCCATGACAGGGCGGGGAGCCCAAGGAGCCTCCCAGCCCCCCCATGACACTCGGGGGGGGGATTTACCCCCATCACTAACCCCCTGGGCTCTGCAGACAGGACTGGGGGGGGGGGGGGAGAGCCCCGTCCGGCCCCAGCCCCCGGGAACGGCCCAGCCTGGGCAGCGCCTGGCGCGGGGATCCCCACAGCCCCGGGGCGGGGCGGGCAGCGGGACCCCAAATCCTGAGAGTCACTGATCGGCGCCAGCGGCCGGTCCGGGCTCTGGAGCCGGGACCGGACCGAACAGAACCTATCCCCCCCCCCCCGTGAGCCGGGCTGCGCAGCGCCGAGCACAGCGGGGCCACGAGCCTGGCTGGGCGCGAACACGGGACAAGCCAAGAACCAGCCCCCCCGGGGGGATCCCGGACCGGACCGACCGGACCCCCGCTCCGGTCCGCTCCCCGCCCGGTCCGAACGCAGAGCCCAGCGCTGCTGACCCCCCCGCACTCACCGGAGCGGCCCCCCCGGAATGGCCGCGGCCCCCCCGGAATGGCCGCGGCCCCCGGCAGCAGCGTCAGCGCCGCCCGGTCCGTGTCCCGCTGCCCGCAGGGACCGGGCCCTTTCCCGCACTCCGGGGGTCGCGCTGCCCCCGCCAATAGCCGCGCGCAGACCCCTCTGCGTCACCGGTCGCTGGGCAGAACCCGGCCGGGCAGGTTGGGCCGGGGAAAGCGAAACTTAGCCGGGAGGAGCCCAGAGGGGAGCCCCGGGCAGCGCCCCGCCTCCACGCCGAGGCCCCGCCCCCTGGCTAGTCGACCACGGACAGCGCCCCGCCCCCACGCCTAGGCCCCGCCCCCTGGCTAGTCGACCACGGACAGCGACCCGCCCCCACGCCGAGGCCCCGCCCCCTGGCTAGTCGACCACAGACAGCGACCCACCCCTGAGGCACCCCCGCAGCGCCCCGCCCAAACCCCTGAGGCCCCGCCCCCTGGGACCATCCCGTTTGCCTTTTTCAACCTTTTCTCCACAGCGGCCAGGGCTGGAAACGTCCCTTTGACTCCCGCCGGCCGAGCGTCTCCCGCTCACGGGACTCCAGGAGCTGGGGCTTTACGGAAACCCCAAAGCTAGCGAGACCCACACTGGAGTCAGGAGAGGTGGCAGCCCTGGCAGGGGGACGCTGGCACCCGCCTGGGAACCGCCAGGGCCCGGCCTCGGCCTGGCTACGGTCGCTGGGCGGGAGTTTGGCCAGCTGAGAACTTGGCCCCAGGGCTTCAGTGGCCAGACCAGCAATTAGCTAACAAGGAATCAATTCCCTGCCCATCGCCAGCCCCCCATTGGCTCATCTCGTCCGACCCCCTGCAGCCCCCGGGCCGGAGAACGTCCAGGTACCTCGGTCTGGAGCCACGAACGTGTCTGTCACGCTGGGAACTTCAGGCTCTTTATTAATGGAATGAATTAAACACCACAACCCCCTCCCCCCCTTTGCAGTGAGTGACAACACACCAATCCCCAGCGCTTCCAGCGCGTCACTGCCCCCACTTCATGGGTGGGGAGAGGCACAAAGAGGGAAGTGACTGATTTGCTCTGGGACAACAGCAAAGATGGGAACAAAATCCAGGAGTCCTGGCTCCCAGCTCAAACCCACTGGACCCCACTCCCCGCCCAGAGCTGGGAGAGGACCCAGGAGTCCTGGTCCCAGCCCCCTGCTCTAACCACTAGTCCCCACTCCCCCCCAGAGCCGGGGAGAGAACCCAGGAGTCCTGGCTCCCAGCTCAAACCCACTGGACCCCACTCCCCGCCCAGAATAGAACCCAGGAGTCCTGGCTCCCAGCCCCTGCTCTAAGCGCGTGCAGGTAACAATGACCCAACCCCTGGGTTTTCTGTCTGTACAAGCACTGGGCTGTTGACATCATTTCTGGGAACTATTCTGGGTTCGTCTCCTCCCCTTGGGGCGGGGGGCGGCTCTGTGCCCTGTGCCCTTCGCCCCAGGCTGCAGCACAGTCCCTGTGGGCGTTGGGAGCGGATCCCGCCCGGGGCTGGTCTCTCCTGGGCGGGGGGGCCAGGCTAAGGGGAGCCGCCCCCACCTGGGACCTCACCCCGCTGGGGGGGGCGTGTTCCCTGGGGCCGAGCCCCAAGGCAGCTTCCCTGGGAGCAGGGAGGGGGAGACGGGCCGAGACGGAACCATTGTCCGGTGGGGGGGGGGGGAATCAGACCGGACGGGCCCACGGGCTGTTCCGGGCGGGGGGGGGACACACCGGGGTCCATGGGCGCCTGGGCTAACCTGGCACAGCCACGGCCCTGCCCCGCCGGCAGGGGGCAGCCAAGGGGGTTTATGAATGGGAAGAGGTTTTCCCGCCCCTCCTTAGCTGCCACTCCAGGCGCCGTTCGAATCCCCACCCTCTCTCCCCATTGGTAGCGAGTGGACACGCCCCTAGTTGCCCGATTGGTAGAAGCGAGGCAAGACCCGCCTCTTAGAGCGGTTAGGCCACGCCCCCACGCGCTCTTCATTGAAGAAGCCCGCCCGTTTTCCCGCGGGCGGCGAGGGTCCCGCCTCCGTCGCTCCCCATTGGCTGGCTGCCTGGCGGGCGGGACTTGCGTCGGCTCGATGGACGAGGCTCTGCCGCCCCCTGCTGGCCGCACGCCGCCCTCTGCCGAGAGCTCGGCTGGTTTCCGAGAAATCACCGGGCAAGGGGGCGGAAGGAGCGTGACCCCGTGACGCCGCGGGGGGGTGGGGGGGGAATAGCCCACGTTGATAGGGCCAGGCCAGATGGGCCTGTTGGGCTGGGCCATAGTGTGAGAGTGGTGGGGGGGTGCCAGGCCAGGCGGGTGTATGGGTCTGACCAGGGTTGCCAACCCTCCAGGATGTCCCTGGAGTCCCCAGGAATACCAGATTAATCTTCAGTAAAGAGGAACCCTCCAGGAATACCTCCAGCCAAAATTGGCAACCCCTGGCCTCCCTGCGTCAGATCTAGGGACACCATGCTTCCCTGTCCGGAGAACTCTGCAGCCATCAAACGTGGTGCCCGGAGTTCTGCAACAATTCTACTTTGCCACTACAGTCTATTCTAGGATTTTAAAAATTGATACAGTATAATGGGTTATCCCGTGGAACTCCCTGCCACATGATAAAAATGACAAGAACTAAGAAGGAGACCAAACAAGTGGGAACATTTCTATCTAATGCTGCAGGGTCTGAGCACCTCACAATCCTTTTATCCTCATGCCCCCTTGGCAACAGGGAAAGGCTGTTATCCTGATGGGGAAACTGAGGCCCAGAGAGACCAGGGTCACCCAGGAACTGTGTGGCAGAGCCAGGTCTCCCAGGCTAGCACCCTAACCACTGGAACGCCACGAGAACTAGCTGTACTCTGGGATTCAAAGATATAACAGATATAAATCCCTAGCCTCAGGGCACAAGCCAGTGAGTAACTGAGGGGGTGGAGGTGTGAGGAGCAGAGACTGATTCAGAGGGGACTGGTTGGCAGGGCTGGCTCCAGGCACCAGCCCAGAAAGCATGTGCCTGGGGCGGCACCTTGTAAGGGGCGACATTCCAGGGATTCTTGGGGCGGCACATTCCGGCCGCCCTGCCGTGATTCTATTTTTTTTAAAGCTTTGGCAGCCCGGTCTGCAGCTCCGCTCCCCATGCTCCGCCAGTCCCAGCCTAGCCCTGCAGGGGCACGGACCCCGGCCTGGGGGGGGCGGGCAGGAACTAGCAATCCCCGCCACTCACCATGCCGCCGGGCTCCCCGGGACGCGCTACTCCCCGCCGCGTGCACCGGCCTTCGCCTCCCGCGCCGCTCTGAGCCCGGCCCGGCCGAGCCGCCTTTAAAGGAGTGGCTGAGCTGGCACCTCCTGCAGCCCCCGCCGGGAGAGCCCCCTGCGAGCCGCCTTGACCGCCCTCCCTGCGGCCGCCGTTTTTTGTTGTTGTTGTTGTTGTTGCTTGGGGCGGCAAAAAAGCTAGAGCCGGCCCTGCTGGTCGGCCTTTGGCTTCACCAGCTGGTATCCACCAACCCGGGCCCCCCAACACTCTGGATCCGCGTTGCTGAGGGAAATAAATGATCAGCGCACAGGTCAACTTTCCCTCGACAGCCGGCAGCTGCCAGGTCTGGTGCCCGTCACTGGAGGACACTGGGGCAGTTCTAGGGACCAGCCCTTGGTGGGTCTCAGAGTCTCCTCCGGAGCCCTGATGTCTGGGGAACAAACAGCCGAGCCGCCCACGGTTCCAGGGTCTGTATTTTATTAGCTCAATAACTCAGCAAAAGCATCAAACAAAATATGTACAAATGGAAGACCATGAAATCATCCAGTTACTTCCTGTGCTCAGGCAGGTTCATTCACCACCCCACACACACTCACAACCCCTGCTAAGGGCTACGGAGCACGGGGAAGGCGGCGGATCTGGGTCGCTCGCAGTACCGCAGGCACAGTGCGTCCCCAAGCTCCAGGCCCAGCCGGAAGTTTCGGTTCCAGCCCAAGAGCTGGCAGAGGGAGGGTCCGATCGCTCCCTGGGCGACGTGAACATTGGCAGCAGAGCCGTCGGTTCCATTCAGGCGCCTGTCCGGATTATGGCTGATTCGGTAACAGCCGATCTCTCCCCCACGTCACACAGAGTCACATTCCAATACGGATGGTTACACTGAACGCTCAGACGATGGACGAACGTAATTGTCAGGGCTGATTCCCCCTCTGGCACTTCGAGTGCAGAAGATGGGGGCCCGCAAGGATTTAAAAAAATTAATACTGGCCACTCCAGGCTGGTATTAAACCCTCAAGGTCACAGCTTTTCTCTGACCTTGGCTTGGTAAACGCTGCCACCACCCAAATGCAAAACTGCCTCTTGCAAATGCTGGAGAAACTCACTTGGGAAGTTTTCCCTGAGGCCCCCCAGCTTTTCCACCCCTCCCTCGGGGAAGCCGAGAAAGAAAACAACGAAAAGGGGAACCCGGCTGTTGCCACCAGCTGATTGAAAAACACAGGCACAGATCTTTTAAGACACAAAACCAATCAGGTTCTTAGAAAAGGTAAATTTTATTAAAAACAAAAAGAAAGAAAACACATCTGGAACTTAGGCTTTTGCTAGATTTTAAAAGAGCAATTCCAATAATTAAGCCCCCACAATAGCTTCCTTGGGTTAAAGGTTACAGCAAACAAAAGCATCTGGGGTTAGCACAGAGGAGCCCACGAGCCCTACAGAAAGTAAAAGAAATAAACCTGATTGTGTCTATCTACACGTTCCCTGTGCCAGTGAATCCTTCTAGGTGTGGACGATGAATTTTCACACCTGGTGCAAACTTTACACAGCATTCCCGCTGCCCCGTCTCTTCAGCCCAGAGAGAACAACAGAGAGACAAAGGGAAAACGTCTTCTTTTTTTTTCATTTAAAAAAGTTTTGGCCTCCCCATTGGCTCTTTCGGACAGGTGCCCAGCCCACTCCCTTTTCTTTACCGGGGGGACTTTTTAACCTTTACAGGTAAAGCAAGCAGCCACCAAGAGGGACTGTATAGCTAACTGGCTGGCCATAAAAGGGAGCTCCCCCCCCCCCACCCCCCTTCATTTATCACAGTAGTGAAAACAGGATTTCTCCGGGTTAAATGGACAGGTGCTAACCCCCGAGATACCCGCGTGTGTGATCTTTCCAGTGGCGAGGCTGTTTGACCTAGGGCTGGTGTAGAGGTCTGAGCAGCTATTCTATAGGCGCTATGCTCACATCGATTCTGTGGGTCTCTCTCTCTCTCCCACACACACACACACACACAGGCCAGAACGCTAAGCCAGAGGCGATGGCGCCTACTAATGAAAACTAGAAAACACCCAGAGAGGCGGATGCTTTTGCAGCTGTTTCAGCGCGACTCTCGGGGTTCCATTCAGCCGGCTGGGGTGCGATTAGCTCCCGTGTGTTGAGGCCGATGGCTTTGCAGGCCAGCTAGCGGTGACTCACTTGTAGGTGTCAGACCTTCAACGCCCCACGGTGCTGGATCTTACCTCTCGGTGCCAGCGGGGGGTGAATGAGGCACAGGGCACTTGTCAGGCATGGCACGGCCAGAGCCCAGCAGCCAGTGCAGGCCAGGCCAGCCTGACAAGTCTAGGGGTGACCAGATGTCCCGATTTTATAGGGACAGTCACGATTTTGGGGTCTTTTTCTTATATAGGCTCCTATTACCCCCCACCCCCTGTCCCAATTTTTCACACTTGCTGTCTGGCCACCCTACAAGTAACGGCCAAAAGGCCAGAACAAAAGTTTCTCTTTCCTTTGCTTTTTGCAGATGATGACCTGCTGGAACCTCAGGTTTCCTGTGGCCAATCAGAACGGGGCACTCTCCTTCTGAGGTCACTGGCATCACCCAATGGGGTCTGATTAGAACATCTTTAAGCAAATAAAGGACTGCCTCACGCCAGTAATTTCAGGTTGGAATATCCTGGAATCCAAAAATTGATCCAGTTCGCAGGTCTGCAGGTATCTGAGACACTGGAGGTCCTGGGTCAGCCCCAGACAACATTTGACCCAGCCTGCAAAAGTCATCGCCAATTCTGAAAGCAGTTCTTAAATATGCAAAGCCAGCACAGAGATGGAACTGGAAAAGAAATGGGGAAAACCAGTTCTACATCCCCTCAGCCACAGAGAGACACTCACTAACTACCCCCCTGCGCTTTGGAGACTCAGTGCCTCAGGGTGAAGCAGATTTTTGTGTCAAAAACCAGGTGGAATCTCGGATCTGAGCTCAGTCAGAGCACAGAGTCCTTTCCTCCTACAAATCTCACTTTGGGGATTCCGTTTTTCAAGCGGGCCCATCTCCCTCACAGATGGGGGTGGGATCCCAGAATTCCCCACTAGCTGGGCAGGATCTCTCTGCTGCTAGCTCCGGGGTCCCACGCTCTGGGGGTCTGTTCCCGATGAAGAACTGGAGGCAGAATCTTCTCCAATCTTTGCTGCAATGCAGAGAGAGAAGGAAATTGTTCAGAGGCGGCTTTAGCTGTGGAGGATCCCAGCTAGGGAAGGGGGATGGGAATTCAGCTCTGGGCTCCCCGCGCCATGGCCCCTGTGGACCCCAAACTCCTCTGCACAGAAACCCCCGGTCCTGACAGTGGGACAATGGCCAGGCCTCGAGCAGAGAGCGTAACAAACCCCATGCACTGTCTCCCCGAGCCCCAGGCCCCGGCCTGCAGTCCCGTCCCCAGAGCCGCGCTAAGGGGCCCCAGTGCATGCTGGGATGCTGGCTGAGCTCTGCTCTCGGGGTGACCTTGGGATGCTGTTCTGGCCCTTTGGGGTTCCCTGGGTTTGGGTGAAGGCAGCGTGTGTCAGAGAATCCCGGGGAGCCGGGGAAGGGCGACGGGTGGGGACGGCCTCGCAAATTCCCACACGCTGAGGAATTGTCAGACCCAGAGTAACCGATGTAAGCAGAGTCAGGATGAGCTCCACCCTGACATCTGGTGAGTCGTGGCAAAGCACGCCAGGGGCTGATCCAATTTGCATAGGCACACCCACCCTGCCTGGTACGAACCATAGTGACCCAAACTGGGCTGTAGGATCCCCAGTTTTCTGTATTGGGGCAGGAATTTCTGTTATTGGGGCAGGAAGAATAAACTGTTGTTATACTGCTCATGTAAATCATGGACAGTGGAACTGTACTTGGCCTTTTGTCATGTTAAAGGGGAACTTGCCATTAACTAAACAGCACTCGCCAGCCAAGGGACGTGGGTTCCAAAGCCCAGTGAATGGAGAGAGGCTGGTGCAGGTGTTTGTATCTGGTGCCATGGGCCTCGTCTGAGGGCCCTAAATGTCGATTGCAGCTTCTCTCTCTCTCCGCTGTGGAGTATCAGAGCTAATTTTGAGTTCCTCAGGAGTCTAACCACACGCTGCTGCGTTGGAGTCACTCTGGGCTACGCGGGTGCACGCGCACGAAGGCTCCCCAACTACAGGCTGAAATCACTAAAGAGCTGGAATTGTTATGAGCTGAAATCACTGAGCACTGTGTTAATGTTAAGTAGTGGGGGAGCGGGAAGATAGGTTGCTGAGTGGTTCGCAGAGCGGAGCAGTTGGCGGGACAGCCGGCTTGTGGGATGGCTGATGGAGCGGAGCCGAGTGAAGCCCCATGAAGGGACGGGGCAGTCAGCTTCGAGCCACGTAAGGTGCCCCTTACCTCTCCCCTCCCCATTTCTACCCAGACTGGAGGGGGTGTAACACTCTGCAGATGAACGTTTGAACTCTGGGTCTGGACTTTTGGGTTGTTGGACTTTTGGGACTTTGGGTGATTTTTGGGGTTGCTGGACTCAAGAACCAAAGGGAAAGGACATGACCAATTTGCTGGGGTGGGTCGTTGCTCACAGTTTGGTTTACAAATCCTAGATGTGGTGTTTCCCCAACAAGAGGCCGCATTGTTTCTCTCTGTCATTAAAAGGTTTTTCTACACTCAGACTCTGTGCTTGCGAGAGGGGAAGTACTGCCTCTTAGAGGCGCCCGGGGGGGGGTGATATATATTTGTCCCAGGTCACTGGGTGGGGGCTCGAGCCGGTTTTGCATTGTGTTATTGGAACGGAACCCCTAGATATGGAACCCGGCCCTTGTTGCTGCCACTGGCAGAAGCGTTACACCAGCGATCGGGGCCCATCTCCAGTTACTGCTGGGCTCCCTTCTCCCCTCATGGGGACCCCCCCACACCCATAATGCACTGTGGCATCTGGGCCCCATACTCAGGATTTACTCACTGGCTGCCAGAGCGTAGGGGCCTGAAACACAAGCAGAGAATGAGGGTCAGTGCAGGGGAGCGGAGTAACCCCTCCCCCACAGTGATCCCGACCCCCCTCCCCCAGACACAGGGCTCCCCGTGACCCCGACTGCACCTCCCCCAGGCCTGTCCCAGCCCAGTGCCCCCCACCCCAGAAGGGCACACAGTGCCCAGCTAATGACAGAGCCCACTCTGCCCCCAGCGGGGCCAGGCTACGGTGATCAGCCCTGCCCCACCTCTCCTTGGGGGGCAGTGCTAGGTGACATTCCCCCCTGGGCTGGCTGGGCCGCCCCACTCCCCAGACCTCCCCACATCCCGGCTCCACGGGGAGCGGCTCTTACCTGCTGATTTTCTCCTCCACAGGATGATGCCGGCCCCTACGGCTCCAGCCAGAACCAGCACGTTCAAGCCAGCTGGGACTCTCCGATTCTGCACAGACTTCCGGAGGGTAAATGCGATCCCAAAGTTCAACGCGTGTCCAATGCCCAGGATCGATGAGCTTCTCGACACTTGACCTTATGAAAAGGTGCTGGCAGATCCCCTTGGACCTGAGCTCCAGGGAGAAGACCGCGTTTGCCACTCCGACTGGGCTATATCATTTCACCCAGATGCTCTCCAGCCTCCATGGAGCCCCGGTGACCTTCCAGCCCCTGATGGACCGCCTCCTGAACCCCCACATGGAGTACGATGTGGCCTACTTGGATGATGAAGTGATCTACAGCTGCCTCTGGGAAGATCATTTAAATCAGGTGGCCGCCATCCTTCAGACCCTGCAGCATGTCGGACTCACTGCCAACCCAGAAACATGCCGGATTGGATGGCAAGGGACTCCGTACCTGGGATAGACGCTCGGCCCAGGTCTGATATGCTACTGGGTGCTACCGACAGTTTGTGTCTGTGCCGGAGTAGGGAGCGAGGTGGATTTGACCTGGGAGGCTGGCGGGGAGGTTCCCTGGGCCCTGCTGCATTGGGAATGGGAGACTTTACCTGGGGCTGCAAACAGGGGAGTTTGAGAGGAATTGCTCCAGGTAAAGCAGGAGCAAATACAGGACCCTTGGGGTAAGTGGCTGTCTGTAGTGTGTGTTTGGGGGTACTTGCTGTGTGCTGAGCTTGTGTCTGTCTGTTTGTTCATTTGTTTGTTTGCAGGACCGTGTGCTGTGGCTGGCAGTTGGAAGCTGTGAGCTTCTACACCAGGGGGCGGGGCTAATCAATCAGGGAGGCCAGGGCTTTATAAAGCCGTGCACAAGCGACCAGGGAGCTTTGCGAACAGGGGCTGCAAACAGGGGAGTTTGAGAGGGAGTTAGGAATGGGAGTGCGAAGGGGGCAAGCTATCCTTGCCATTCCTAATTCTTTGTACCCAAACTAAAGGGAGAGGCAGAGCAACCAGGTGGCTGCAGACGGGGGAGTGAGTACCTGTTGAGGGGACAGTTTGGCACTTTGACCGTGTGCTTGAGTGTTTGATTTCCTGTTTGAATAGTGTGATTTGGGAGTGCTTCATTGCAGACTCTTCTAAAAAGACTGTCAATCAGCTGCGCACCAGCGGAGCAGCGCATAGCAGAGAAGCAAACAGGTGGAGTTAGCCTGGGAATTCGCCTGGAGAGAGCCTACTGAGGCATCCCCCTTGCAGGTTTCCCTGAGTAGCTTCTGCCACAAGTGAGGAAACTCTTCGAAGGAAGGAACTATGGAGGCTGAGCGATCCGCTGTCGTGACCTGCACAGGATGTGCCATGTTTGTCTTTCTTCCACAGGATAGAAGCGACTTTGTCTGTACAAAGTGCAAGCTGATCTCCATATTGGAGGAGAAGATTCAAGGTCTGGAGAAACGAGTATCAACCCTGCGTTCCATAAAAGAAAATGAGGATTTCCTGGATAGACGTCAGGATAGGCTTCAGCGAGCGCAGTGTTGTGAGGATTCAGAGCAGGCTACGCAGCGGGGACAGAAGACCAGCGAGGATAATTGGCGGCATGTGACCTCCAGAAGAGGAAAGAGTATGAGACAAGTCCATGTACCAGAAACGCATATTCAGATGAGCAACCGTTTCCATGTTCTCTCCACAGGCACTAGTGCAGAGAGTGGAGTGAATGATGCATCTGAGGGAACAGAGCAGAAGGAGACTCCACTGATTGGAAGGCATGAGATGCACAGTCCTAGTGATGGGGGTTCCACGACCACCACTCCCAAGAGGAGGAGGAGGGTGGTGGTGGTCGGGGACTCTCTCCTCAGGGGGACTGAGTCATCTATCTGCCGCCCTGACCGGGAAAACCGAGAGGTGTGCTGCTTGCCAGGGGCTAGGATTCGTGATGTGACGGAGAGACTGCCGAGACTCATCAAGCCCTCAGATCGCTACCCCTTCCTGCTTCTCCACGTGGGCACCAATGATACTGCCAAGAATGACCTTGAGCGTATTACTGCAGACTACGTGGCTCTGGGAAGAAGGATAAAGGCGTTTGAGGCGCAAGTGGTGTTCTCGTCCATTCTCCCTGTGGCAGGAAAAGGCCGGGGTAGAGACCGTCGAATCGTGGAAGTCAACGAATGGCTACGCAGATGGTGTCGGAGAGAAGGGTTTGGATTCTTTGACCATGGGATGGTGTTCCAAGAAGAAGGAGTGCTAGACAGAGATGGGCTCCACCTGACGAAGAGAGGGAAGAGCATCTTTGGAAGCAGGCTGGCTAACCTAGTGAGGAGGGCTTTAAACTAGGTTCACCGGGGGAAGGAGACCAAAGCCCCGAGGTAAGTGGGGAAGTGGGATACCGGGAGGAAGCACAAGTAGGTGAGTGCAAGAGGGGAGGGCTTCTGCCCCATACTGGGACAGCAGGACGATCGGTGAGTTATCTTAAATGCCTATACACAAACGCAAGAAGCCTGGGGAACAAGCAGGGAGAACTGGAAGTCCTGGCACAGTCAAGGAATTATGATGTAATTGGAATAACAGAGACTTGGTGGGATAACTCACACGATTGGAGTACTGTCATGGATGGATATAACCTGTTCAGGAAGGATAGGCAGGGCAGAAAAGGTGGGGGAGTTGCGTTATATGTAAGAGAGCAGTATGACTGCTCAGAGCTCCAGTATGAAACTGCAGAAAAACCTGAGAGTCTCTGGATTAAATTGAGAAGTGGGAGCAACAAGGGTAATGTCGTGGTGGGAGTCTGCTACAGACCACCAGACCAGGGGGATGAGGTGGACGAGGCTTTCTTCCAGCAACTAACAGAAGTTACTAGATCACAGGCCCTGGTTCTCATGGGTGACTTTAATCACCCCGATATCTGCTGGGAGAGCAATACAGCGGTCCACAGACAATCCAGGAAGTTTTTGGAAAGTGTAGGGGACAATTTCCTGGTGCAAGTGCTGGAGGAACCAACTAGGGGAAAAGCTCTTCTTGACCTGCTGCTCACAAACAGGGAGGAAATAGTAGAGGAAGCAATAGTGGATGGGAACCTGGGAGGCAGTGACCATGAGATGGTCGAGTTCAGGATCCTGACACAAGGAAGAAAGGAGAGCAGTAGAATACAGAGCCTGGACTTCAGAAAAGCAGACTTTGACTCCCTCAGGGAACTGATGGGCAAGGTCCCCTGGGAGAATAACATGAGGGGGAAAGGAGTCGAGGAAAGCTGGCTGTATTTTAAAGAAACCTTATTGAGGTTGCAGGAACAAACCATCCCGATGTGTAGAAAGAAAAGTAAATATGGCAGGCGACCAGCTTGGCTTAACAGTGAAATCCTTGCTCGTCTTAAACACAAAAAAGCAGCTTACAAGAAGTGGAAGATTGGACAAATGACCAGGGAGGAGTATAAAAATATTGTTCAGGCATGCAGGAGTGAAATTAGGAAGGCCAAATCACACTTGGAGTTGCAGCTAGCTGGAGATGTTAGGAGTAACAAGAAGGGTTTCTTCAGGTATGTGAGCAACAAGAAGAAAGTCAAGGAACGTGTGGGCCCCTTGCTGAATGAGGGAGGGAACCTAGTGACAGAGGATGTGGAGAAAGCTAGTGTACTCAGTGCTTTTTTTGCCTCTGTCTTCACAGACAAGGGCAGCTCCCAGACGGCTGCACTCCGCAGCACGATATGGGGAGGAGGTGACCAGCCCTCTGTGGAGAAAGAAGTAGTTTGGGACTATTTAGAAAAGCTGGACGAACACAAGTCCATGGGGCCGGATGCACTGCATCCGAGGGTGCTAAAGGAGTTGGCCAATGTGATTACAGAGCCATTGGCCATTATCTTTGACAAATCATGGCAATCGGGGGAGGTCCCGGATGACTGGAAAAAAGCTAATGTAGTGCCCATCTTTAAAAAAGGGAAGAAGGAAGATCCGGGGAACTACAGGCCAGTCAGTCTCACCTCAATCCCTGGAAAAATCATGGAACAGGTCCTCAAGGAATCAATTCTGAACCACTTAAAGGAGGGGAAAGTGATCAGGAACAGTCAGCATGGATTCACCAAGGGCAAGTCATGCCTGACTAACCTAATTGCCTTCTATGATGAGATAACTGGCTCTGTGGATGAGGGGAAAGCAGTGGATGTGCTATTTCTTGACTTTAGCAAAGCTTTTGATACAGTCTCCCACAGCGTTCTTGCCAGCAAGTTAAAGAAGTATGGGCTGGATGAATGGACGGTAAGGTGGATAGAAAACTGGCTGGATGGTCGTGCTCAACGGGTAGTGATCAATGGCTCCATGTCTAGTTGGCAGCCGGTATCAAGTGGAGTGCCCCAAGGGTCGGTGCTGGGGCCGGTTTTGTTCAATATCTTCATCAACGACCTGGAGGATGGTGTGGACTGCACCCTCAGCAAGTTTGCAGATGACACTAAACTGGGAGGAGTGGTTGATACGCTGGAGGGTAGGGATAGGATACAGAGGGACCTAGACAAATTAGAGGATTGGGCCAAAAGAAATCTGATGAGGTTCAACAAGGACAAGTGCAGAGTCCTGCACTTAGGACGGAAGAATCCCATGCACTGCTACAGACTAGGGACCAAATGGCTGGGCAGCAGTTCTGCAGAAAAGGACCTAGGGGTTACAGTGGACGAAAAGCTGAATATGAGTCAACAGTGTGCCCTTGTTGCCAAGAAGGCTAACGACATTTTGGGCTGTATAAGTAGGGGCATTTCCAGCAGATCGAGGGACGTGATTATTCCCCTCTATTCGGCACTGGTGAGGCCTCATTTGGAGTACTGTGTCCAGTTTTGGGCCCCACACTACAAAAAGGATGTGGATAAATTGGAAAGAGTCCAACGGAGGGCAACAAAAATGATTAGGGGGCTGGAGCACATGACTTATGAGGAGAGGCTGAGGGAACTGGGATTGTTTAGCCTGCAGAAGAGAAGAGTGAGGGGGGATTTGATAGCTGCTTTCAACTACCTAAAAGGGGGTTCCAAAGAGGCTGGATCTAGACTGTTCTCAGTGGTAGAAGATGACAGAACAAGGAGTAATGGTCTCAAGTTGCAGAGGGGGAGGTTTAGGTTGGATATTAGGAAAAACTTTGTCACTAGTAGGGTGGTGAAGCACTGGAATGGGTTACCTAGGGAGGTGGTGGAATCTCCTTCCTTAGAGGTTTTTAAGGTCAGGCTTGACAAAGCCCTGGCTGGGATGATCTAGTTGGGGTTGGTCCTGCTTTGAGCAGGGGGTTGGACTAGATACCTCCTGAGGTCCCTTCCAACCCTGAGATTCTATGATTCTATGAGCCAGGAGGGGGGTGGGGAGGTGACACCTTTGGCTGGGAAAATGGACACAGGCTAGAGGAGGGGCCCCGGGGGAGGGGAAGAGCCTGCTGGAGGTTTTGTCTGGTGGGTTTCAGTTTGGAGCTGTGGGGTGAAACGCAGGGAGCCCCAGGCTGGGGTCTAAGCTACCTGCTACCCAGAAGGGCCCGACTGAGGGGTCCTGGATGTACTGACAAGCTCTGGTTGGACTGTGTTCCTGGCATCCCTAATAAACCTTCTGTTCTACTGGCTGGCTGAGACTCCCAGTGAATCCCAGGCAGAGGGGTGCAGGGCCGGACTCCCCTATACTCCGTGACAACTGGTGGCAGTGGTGGGATCTACTGCACCCCATTGACGGTGCCTCCTGCAGTAAGTGACTGGGGAGCAGTAAAACGAAGGGGGATTGACGGGGACCAGGTGTGCTGAAGATACAGAGAGGAGCGGTTTCGAAGGGCAGAGGAGGCTGTGACTCGACCCTGGGAGAGAGGTGGTGGCTGGCACACTAGGGGTCCCTCCTGGAAGCCATAGGGAGCTGAGACCGCACAGGCCTGCGAGTGGCCAGCAGGAAGATGTATGCTAAGCGCCGTAAGCGTCCTGGTGGAGCTGTGCAGGCAGAGGGGGCTGCGCATTGGGAGGTCCACCAAAGAGCAGCTGATTGCCCGGCTGGAGGAGGAGGATCGCTTGGATGCACAGATCCCTGTCCCCGAGGGAAGCAGCCCAACAGAGGCGGTGTGGGCCCCAGGGCTTGACCCGGCTGGACGGGGTCAGACTGCTGCCGAGGGCGTCCCGAGACCCCTCCTCCCTATGCCTAGGGGAGAGGCCGGGAGGAGCCCAGCGAATACCGAGGGCACCCTGACCCCTGCAGCCAGCCGGGGATCCTCCCGACGGAGCTCCCCATCCCTGGAACTGAGGCAGTTGGAATGGGAAAGGGAGATAAAGCTGAAAGAGCTGGAAGATCGAGAGAAGGAACGACAGGGCCGCGAAAAGCAGCGGCATCATGAGCTGGAGATGGCAAAGCTGAGGAGCAGTGAGCCCCCGGCTGCGGGGAGTGAGGGGGGACCCAAGCCTTCATGGAGCTTTGATAAGCACATCCTGGCCCAGCGCAAGGAAAGGGAGGACATCGATGAATTCCTGGTTGCCTTTGAGACGGCCTGCGAGTGGCACCAGGTCGCCCCTGCAGACAGGCTCCGGTTCCTCACCCCCTTACTGGACCCCAAAGCCGTGGCAATGTACAGCCGACTGGAAGGGGCGGAGAAGAAGGACTAGGAACTGTTCAAAAAGGCCCTGCTACACGAGTTTGGGCTGACTCCCGAGATGCACCGGGAGCGGTTCCGGAGTCAGCGTAAAACCCCTGAGGTCACATATCTGCAACTGGCCACCCGCATGGAGGAATACGCCCTCAAGTGGGCAGGTGGGGCCCAGACGGAGGAGGACCTGGTTAAACTGGTGGTACTGGAGCAACTGTATGAACGGTGTCCATCCGACCTGAGGCTATGGTTGGAGGATAAAAAGCCAGAGAATCCGCGACACGCAGGGCGGCTGGCCGATGAGTTTGGGAACAGTCGGTCAAGGGGTGGCAGGGAGGAATCCCAACGGATCAGGCCCCACACGATGCAGAGAGAGAGTCACCATGGGACCTCCCATCGGGGGACCTCCGACGTCAGGAGCAACTGACCCGCTCGAGGGGACCAACAGGACATGAGCTGCTACCAATGTGGCCGGAGAGGCCACATACGGACCCAGTGCCCCAGGCTCAGGGACAGACTGAGCAGACCGAACCCACACAGGTAGGAACCCAACCGGATCAGGGACAGGCTTCCCAGGCACGGGGGGCTGACAGCTTATCAACTGCTCTGGAGGGAGGAGGTCTCCAGACCAGCTCCTTGGGGGGGCTGGATGCTCCGGACTCTTAAGTTCTCAGTCTACAGGGTCGGCGCGGGGTTGCCCCTCCGGAGCGAGTGCCTTGTTCCCCTGGAGGTGGATGGGAGGAAGGTCAGTGGATACTGGGATACGGGCGCGGAGGTGACGCTGGCCCGGCCCGAGGTGGTGGCCCCAGATTGGGTGGTGCCCAACACCTACCTGACCCTGAGGGGGGTGGGCGGGACTCCATTCAAGGTGCCTGTGGCGAGGGTACATCTGAAATGGGGGGGCCAAGGAGGGCCCCAAGGATGTGGGGTGCACCAGCATTTGCCCACTGAGGTGCTGATGGGGGGGGACCTAGAGGACTGGCCAAGCAACCCCCAGAATGCCCTGGTCATGACCCGTAGCCAGAGCCGGCAAGGAGCACTACAAACTGACCTCGGGAAGGGTACCACACCGGGGCGCAGGACCCTACCCTGGTGGGGAGGGAGTGCCCAGGGACAAGGCTCAGAGTGGCTGCGGCTTCAGACGCGGCCAGCGAGGGGGAGCAGGCCCCCATCCCTTCCCCAGCGGCTGAGTTCCAGGCCGAGTTACAGAGAGATCCCTCCTTGCGGAAGCTCAGGGACCTGGCCGACCGCAGGGAGGTGCGGACCATGTGGAGAGGTTGCCAGGAGAGGTTCCTGTGGGAGAAGGGGTTCCTGTACCGGGAATGGGCTCCCCCCGGTGAGATGGAGACGTGGGGGATCAGGAGGCAGCTGGTGGTCCCCCAGAAGTATCGCCGCAAGCTACTGTACCTAGCCCATGACATCCCTCTCGCAGGACACCAGGGGATCCGGCGCACCAGGCAGAGGCTGCTACAGAACTTTTACTGGCCTGGGGTCTTTACAACTGTCCATCAGTACTGCCGGTCCTGTGACCCCTGCCAGCGGGTGGGGAAGGCCCGGGACAAGCGGAAAGCGGCTTTGAGGCTTTTGCCCATCATAGAGGAGCCCTTCCAGAAGGTGGCCATGGACATAGTGGGGCCTCTCAGCAGGGCAACCCGGTCGGGGAAGAAATACATTCTGGTGGTGGTAGATTTCGCCACCCGCTACCCCGAGGCGGTGCCCTTATCCTCCATTGAAGCAGACACCGTGGCGGATGCGCTGCTGACCATTTTCAGCCGAGTGGGGTTCCCCAAGGAAGTCCTGACAGACCAAGGGTCCAACTTCATGTCGGCCCTGCTCCGGTGCTTGTGGGAGAAATGTGGGGTCCGGCACAGCTGGGCCTCAGCATATCATCCCCAGTTCAATGGGCTGGTGGAGAGGTTCAATGGGACGCTAAAGATGATGCTGAAAACCTTTATGAACCAGCACCCGCAGGACTGGGACAAGTACCTACCGCACCTGCTGTTCGCCTACAGGGAAGTGCCCCAGGAGTCTACCGGATTCTCGCCCTTCGAACTGTTATACGGCAGGAGGGTACGGGGGCCCCTGGACCGGATGAGAGACGAATGGGAGGGGGAGGCGGCCCCCGAGGGAGAGTCAGTGGTGGAGTATGTCCTGACCTTCCGAGAGAGACTTACTGAGCTCATGGGCCTGGCCAAGGGAAATCTGGCCAGAGCCCAGAGGAAGCAAAAGGTCTGGTATGACCGCACGGCGCGGGCCCGCGCCTACGCCACGGGGGATCAGGTGATGGTTCTCATCCCCGTGAGGAAAAACAAGCTGCAGGCCGCTTGGGAAGGCCCTTTCAAGGTTGTTAAGCAGCTAAATGAGGTAAATTATGTGGTGGAGCTGTCTAACCGGGCACACCACTGCCGGGTGTACCATGTCAATATGATGAAGCCATATTATGACAGGGGGAATGTGGTGCTGGCCGTGTGTGGACATTGGGAGGAGCAGGGAAGTGACCCTCTAGTAGATCTATTCCCTGAGACAGGAGCTGGCTCCTCCCAAGAAACGATCCCCCTCTCTGATCAGCTAACCCCTGCCCAGCAAGCTGAGATCAGAGGGGTGCTGCATCGGTACCAACAGCTGTTTTCCAACCAGCTGGGTCGCACTAATCTGACTGTCCACCGGGTGCAGACAGGAGCGCACCAACCTATAAGATGCTCCCCCTTCCGAGTCACAGGGAAGACAGCTCGGGACCTGGAAAGAGAGGTCAAGGACATGCTGGCTTTGGGGGTGATCCAGCCGTCGTCCAGCCCTTGGGCCTCGCCGGTGGTGCTGGTCCCCAAAAAGGATGGGTCGATCCGGTTCTGTGTGGACTATCGGAAGCTCAAAGCCATCACCGTATCTGATGCCTACCCCATGCCCCGGCCGGACGAGCTCCTAGACAAGCTGGGAGGGGCTCGGTACCTTACCACCATGGGTCTTACAAAGGGCTACTGGCAAGTGCCACTGGATGCAGATGCCCGGCTGAAATCTGCCTTCATTACCCCTCTGGGGCTCTACGAGTTCCTGACCCTGCCTTTCGGCCTCAAGGGAGCGCCAGCCACCTTCCAGCGCCTGGTGGATCGGCTACTGAAGGGGATGGAGAGCTTCGCTGTGGCGTATATCGATGACATCTGTGTCTTTAGCCAGACCTGGGAGGACCATGTGTCCCATCAAGTGCTGGACCGACTCCGGGAGGCTGGGCTGACCGTAAAAGCGGAGAAGTGCAAGGTGGGGATGGCTGAAGTGTCCTACCTGGGACACCGGGTGGGGAGCGGCCGCCTAAAGCCAGAACCAGCCAAGGTGGAGGTGATCCGGGACTGGCCCGCTCCCCAAACTAAAAAGCAGGTCCAGGCCTTTATTGGGATGGCGGGGTACTATCGATTTGTGCCCCACTTTAGCGCCATAGCCACCCCCATCACTGAGCTATGCAAGAAGGGGAAGCCAGACAAGGTGGTCTGGACCGAGGAGTGCCAGAGGGCTCTCTGTGCACTGAAGGAGGCTTTGATCAGGGGCCCGGTTCTGGCAAACCCAGACTTTGACAAGCCCTTTCTGGTGTTCACCGACGCCTCAGACATGGGACTGGGGGCGGTGTTAATGCAGGAGGATGAAATGGGGCAGAGACACCCCATCGTGTATTTAAGCAAGAAGCTGCTACCCCGGGAGCAGAATTATGCGGCCATCGAGAAGGAATGCCTGGCCATGGTGTGGGCCCTCAAGAAACTAGAGCCGTATCTATTCGGGCGACACTTCACCGTGTACACCGACCACTCGCCCCTGACCTGGCTACACCAGATGAAAGGGGCCAACACCAAGCTCCTGAGGTGGAGCCTGCTCCTGCAGGATTATGACATGGACGTGGTCCATGTGAAGGGAAGTGCCAACCTGATAGCGGATGCGTTGTCCCGGAGAGGGGGCCCTGAACTTCCCCAGGCCACTGGTCAGAGTGACCCCGCTCAGTTCAGTCTCGAAGGGGGGAGAGATGTGACGGAGCAGAGAGAGAGATGGATCAGACCCGGGAGGCTTGCGGAGGAGGTTCCCTGGGACCTGCTGCATTGGGAATGGGAGACTTTACCTGGGGCTGTAACATGAGCCAGGAGCGGGGTTGGGAGGTGACACCTTTGGCTGGGAAAATGGACAAAGGCTAGAGGAGGGGTCCCGGGGGAGGGGAAGAGCCTGCGGGAGGGTTGGTCTGGGTGGTTTTCAGTTTGGAGCTGGGTGGTGAAATGCAGGGAGCCCCCAGGCTGGGGTCTAAGCTCCCTGCCCCCCGGAAGGACCCGACTGAGGGGTCCTGGATGTACTGACAAGCTCTGTTTGGACTGTGTTCCTGGCATCCCTAATAAACCTCTGTTCTACTGGCTGGCTGAGACTCCCAGTGAATCCTGGGAAGAGGGGTGCAGGGCCTGACTCCCCCACACTCCGTGACACCAGGCCCATGGTTCCTGCCCTGCAGAGGGGTCTCACCCTCTGGCCTCGGGGAAGGAGCAGGCGAGGCAGCCGGCAGCCCCTGCAAACAGCTTGTGGACTTTGCTCACTGCACGCCCAGGCAGTGCCAGGACCGAGGCCTGACCGGAGCAGGTAGCAGCCGTGTGTCAGGTACGGCTCCCTGCAGGGCGTGACGTGCGCTGTGTGCACAGGAAATCTGGCACCTGACCGGCCAGCGTCCCTGGGCGCCCCCCGCACAGGGCCCGGTCACCAACCAGCAGCCACCCGCTGTGACGAACTAGGACTGTTGTTAAGGTTTCCCTGCGTACTGTGTGAGTGCCTCGGTTTCCCCTATGCGGTGCTTAAGTATCTAGGTGGTGGGACAACGGTGCATGATTGTTACAAAGCCCTAGAAGGCAGAGGCCTGGACACAGAGAATGACTCTGTCTCCTGGCAAGAGATGGCCCGGCCCTTCCCCCGGCAAAGGTATGAGCTGAAGGTGTGGGAAACAAAGGGATCAGGTGACCTCCTGGCCCGGGAAGCAGACAAAGGGGGAGGAGGGGCTGGAGAGTTTCAGATTGGAGCTGGCTTGGGAAGAGGAGGGGAGGGGGGCAGACAGGGTCTGGCCTCCCTGCCCCATTTGGAGCTGTGGGGCGAAATGCAGGGAGCCCCCAGGCTGGGGTCTAAGCTCCCTGCCCCCCGGAAGGACCCGACTGAGGGGTCCTGGATGTACTGACAAGCTCTGGTTGGACTGTGTTCCTGGCATCTCTAATAAACCTTCTGTTCTACTGGCTGGCTGAGACTCCCAGTGAATCCGGGGAAGAGGGGTGCAGGGCCGGACTCCCCTATACTCCGTGACACCCGCCTCCCTGGGGCAGGACGCCGGGAGCAGACAGCGTCGATGGGCACTGACCCGGCCCTCTGCACAAGGTCATAGATCCCCCGGTGCAGGGAGAGTCCCCGTGCCAGACAGCTGTGGGAGAAAGTCCTGTTTTCCTCATGCTGCAGCCCCAGCCAGACATCCTCAGTCCCACCCGGTCACGGGGAATCCTCCAATCAGGGGCCAGCGACTGTGGCAGCTGGAAGAGTGGAGGGCACTGATTGGCTGGAGGCCTGATCCCATCTGTGATGAGGAGCGTGGGTGCTGTAACCCCAGGCAGAGGAGGCCCCTTGGGTCCGGGCTGGGGGTGGCTCTGTTAGCAACACTGGACAGACCCCCATGGGCCCATCCAGCCCAGGATCCGACTCACACCAATGGGCTCATGTAGCCTGGTACCCAGACACCTGCCCTTGCAGAAGAACACCATGCTTCCCTGTCCGGAGAACTCTGCAGACATAAAACATGGTGCCCGGAGTTCTGCAACAATTCTACTTTGCCACTACAGGCGATTGTAGGATTTTTTAAAATGATACAGTATAATGGATTATCCTGTGGAACTCCCTGCCACATGATATAAAAGGCAAGCGCTAAGAAGGATACCAAACAAATTGGGACATTTCTATTTAATACTGCAACATCCGAGCACCTCACAATCCTTTTATCCTCAGGCCCCCTTGGCAACAGGGAAAGGCTGTTATCCTGATGGGGAAACTGAGGCCCAGAGAGACCAGGGTCACCCAGGAAGTGTGTGGCAGAGCCACGTCTCCCAGGCTAGCACCCTAACCACTGGAACGCCACGAGAACTAGCTGTACTCTGGGATTCAAAGATATAACAGATATAAATCCCCTAGCCTCAGGGCACAAGCCAGAGTAACTGAGGGGGTGGAGGTGTGAGGAGCACAGACTGATTCAGGGGGTCTGGTGTCTGTCACTGGGGCAGTTCTAGGGACCAGCCCTTGGTGGGTCTCAGAGTCTCGTCCGGAGCCCTGACGTCTGGGGAACAAACAGCCGAGCCGCCCACGGTTCCAGGGTCTGTATTTTATTAGCTCAATAACTCAGCAAAAGCATCAAACAAAATATGTACAAATGGAAGACCATGAAATCATCCAGTTACTTCCTGTGCTCAGGCAGGTTCATTCACCACCCCACACACACTCACAACCCCTGCTAAGGGCTATGGAGCACGGGGAAGGCGCCGGATCTGGGTCGCTCGCAGTACCGCAGGCACAGTGCGTCCCCAAGCTCCAGGCCCAGCCCGAAGTTTCGGTTCCAGCCCAAGAGCTGGCAGAGGGAGGGTCCGATCGCTCCCTGGGCGACGTGAACATTGGCAGCAATACGGCCAGTTACACTGAACGCTCAGACGTAGTGAAAACAACAGGATTTCGTAGGGTTAAATATACAGGTGTTAACCCCTGAAGTACCCGTGTGTGTGATCTTTCCAGTGGCGCGGCTGGAGGGACAGGGACGGACACACACACACACACAATTGTGCCTGCCGCCCCATTCTCAATGCCGCCGCCGGCCCTGACTCTGAGAGGTGAATGAGGCACAGGGCACTTTGGCCGTGCCATGTCGCCACACCTGCCAGAGCCCAGCAGCCAGTGCAGGCCAGGCCGGCCTGACAAGTGACGGCCAAACCTCGGGTTCCCGTGGCCAATCAGAACGGGGCACTCTCTTTCTGAGGTCACTGGCATTACCCAATGGGGTCTGATTAGGACCCCTTTATGCAAATAAAGGATCTCCCCATTCCCGTAATTTTGGGCTCAGAAAGCCCTGGGATCCAAAAATCAATCCAGTCCGCAGTCTGTCGGTGTCTGAGACAATGGAGGTCCTGGGTCAGCCCCAGACAATATCTGACCCAGCCTGCAAAAGTCCTGGCCTCATTTTAAATGATTTAAAAAATGCAAAGCCAGCAAGAAGTTGGAACTGAAAAGGAAAACCCCGCAGTTCTGCGTTCCCGGAGCCAGGGCCGGAGAGGGACAGGCCCTCGGCCTTCCGCTGTTCCTGCTCCGCACGTGCTGAGATTCTGAGACTCAGCGGCTCAGCTCTGGGCAAATTGGGGGGTTTGGTGGGGGAGGGGGTTTGACACAACATTCAGGGCAAAGCTGACCTGAGCTCGACCAGAGCAGAGTCTTTTCCTTCTGAAAATCACCATTTTGGGATTTGCTTTTTCCCAGCAGGCCCATTTGCCTCTCAGACGGGGGTGGGGTAGCCCATCATTCCCCTCTGCGGGGCTCCCCCGCCCCCGTGTTTGCCTGCTCGTCGGGCTCTGTGCTGGACAAGGGGAACTGCCCGTCTCTGATGCAGGCGGCGCGGCCCCCGCAGAGACGGGGGACTGGAGTGAGTCGGGCCTTTGGGAGAGACGCTGAGGCAAAGTCCCGGCTGCGGAAGGAGAGACGCAAACGCTGCAATACGAGACCCTGAGGCCCAACACCCTCAGGAGGAAACTGCTCTAAGGACAAGTGGGAATCTCCCCCCGGGCCGGGGGAGTCAGAGGACAGAGATCGCCCAGCCAGGGGGGGCAGCAGCTGGGCAGGGTCACTGCCCCCAGCACTGGGGGTTTGTTCCCGATGACGAGCTGGAGGCAGAATCTTCGCCGCTCTTTGCTGTGGAGAGAGAAGAAAATGGTCCAGAGGCAGCGTTAGCTGTGGGGATCCCAGCTAGGGAAGGGGGATGGGAATTCAGTCTGGGCTCCCCCACACTGCACCCCCCACGCTAACGCCTCTCTATGGAGCGACCTGCCCCAGGCTGGGCATGGACACGGGTTTGAATCCCAAACGCAGCGCGTGACCCCGGCCGTATGCGCCCCCGAGAGACACCGCCGGGCTCTGGCTTTTCCCTCACACCCGGAAGCTCCCGGACGGCTGGTCTGGCCTGCAACGGGCCGCTGGAGTGACGCCTCTGATTCACGCAGCCCAGAGCCACCAGTGCCCACATCCCTTCGCCCCTCGTGGGGACCCCCCCACACACCCATAATGCACCGGGGCGCTGGGCCCTGTACCCTGGATGTACTCACTGGCTGCTGGAGCGTAGCCGGGTTTCCTGGGGCCTGAAACACAAGCAGAGAATGAGGGTCAGTGCAGGGGAGCAGGGTAACCCCTCCCCCGTGGAGACCCCGACCCGCCTCCCCCAGACACAGGGCTCCCCGTGACCCCGACTGCATCTCGGCCAGGCCAGCCCCACCCCAGTGCCCCCCACAGCAGGGCACACGGCGCCCAGACAACGACAGAGCCCACTCTGCCCCCAGCAGGGCTGGGCTACGGTGATCGGCCCTGCCCCACGCCCCTGCCCCACCTCTCCTTGGGGGTGGTGGGAGGTGACATTCCCCCCTGGGCTGGTTGGGCCGCCCCACTCCCCAGACCTCCCCACATCCCGGCTCAATGGGGACCGGCTCTTACCTGCTGATTTTCTCCTCCACAGGATGACGCCGGCCCCTACGGCTCCAGCCAGAACCAGCACGGCCAGGACGATGGCAGCCAGGACCCCGGGGGGCAGGGGGCCCTTCTTCCCAGGGGCTGTGGGATGGAGAAGGGCCCAGGTCACCGAGGGGAGCAGCCGCCGGGGCATCCTCCTGGGGCAGCCACAGGCCTTTGCCTTGAACGTCTCCCCGAGGGCGTCTGCAGAGACCCAGCCCCAGGGGAGGGGAGAGGCTGAGCCGGGAGGGGGACGGGGATGGGGCACAGAGGGCGGGTGCTCTGCCGGGCACTGCCAGCCACACAGCAACCAGACCCTTCCCTCATAACGACATCAGCCTGTGGAACTCACTGTCACTGGACGTCACCACAGCCAGAAACTTAATGAGATTCATTGAGGGATCGGCCATTTCTGTGGGTCACACGAATACCCAGAGCTAGACGAGTTCACACTGACAATGGACAGGGATATTGACCTTCCTGTGGCAGGGCCGCACCCCATCTCTGTAATTCCCATGGGGCTGTGCCCCCTGCCCCAGGCCCTGCCATTCACCCCCCCCCTTACCCCAGACGAGCGTGGGCTCCCCCAGGCTGCTGTGCTCCACCCGGCAGGCGTAGCGGTGCCCGTCCTGCTGCAGGGAGATCTCCAGGGATGACTGCGTGTAGTAGGTGCCGTCGGCGTTGGGCAGGATCCCGCTGGAGTCCGTCTCCGCCAGGATGTCTTTTCCGTCCTGCACCCAGGAGACGTGGATGGGACGCGGGTAAAAGCCCCTGGCGCGGCAGGAGAGGGTGACGGAGCCGTCGGGGGCGTCTCTGCGGGAAACTGAGACTGTGGGAGGCACTGTGGGAGAGACACAGCACGTGAGCCACATGCCAGGGGTCGGGACCATGTAACAGACAACAGGTAAAGGTCCTGCAGCATCTCATAGACTTTAAACTCAGAAGGGACCATTGTGATCATCTAGTCTGACCCCCTGCCCATCGCAGGCCACAGAATCTCACCTACCCACTCCTGTAACAGACCCCGAACCTCTGGCTGGGTCACTGACACCCTCAAACCGTGGGTTAAAGAGGTCAAGTGACAGAAAATTTCTCCATTCACTCTAGCTTAAACCTGCAAGTGACCCGTGCCCCATGCTGCAGAGGAAGCGAAACCCCCCCCCAAGGCCTCTGCCAATGTAACCCAAGGGGAAATTCCTTCCCCGGCCCCAAATCTGGTGATTGGTTAGACCCTGAGTGTGTAGGCAAGATCCACCAGCCAGATACCTGGGAGAGAATTCTCCGTAGTAACTCAGAGCCCTCCCCATTTAGTGTCCCATCACCGGCCGTTGGTGATTTTTGCTATTAGCAGTCCCCGATGGGCCACCTGCCAGTGTAGGCAGTCCCAGCATCCCATCCCCTCCATAAACTCACCAAGCTTGGTCCTGACGCCAGTTTGGTGTTTGCCCCCACTACTCCCCTTGGGAGGCTGTTCCAGAACTTCACCCCTCTGATAGTTAGAAACCTTCGTCTAATTTCAAGCCTAAACTTGTTGGTGGCCAGTTTATATCCACTTGTTCTTGTGTCCACACTGGCGCTTAACTTAAATATCTCCCTCAGCCTTTATTAAATCAGATCTCCCCTCAGCCTGCGTTTGGTCAGGCTAAACAAGCCAAGCCCTTTGAGTCTCCTCTCGTAAGGTAGGTTTTTCATTCCTCGGATCATCCTAGTAGCCCTTCTCTGTTCCAGTTTGAATAGGAGTAGTCAGGTGCATGAGAGACCTGGTCTGCACTTGTTTACACTGATTTGTAAATGGAGCAAGTTAATCTGGTGTAAAGCCCCTCTGCAGACTCACTCAAACAGTTCACATCGGTATAACTGAACTGGGTAGTTACCAGAACAGGCCTGTGCCCAGATCTCCTTCGCTGCGCGCGATCCCGCGCTATGACATGGCTACGCCCAGGCAGGTTGTCACTGGGCCACCCAAACATGTGTAAAGAGAACGAGGAGTACTTGTGGAACCTTAGCGAGAGAGGTCTACATCCATAGTGGCCAGGATGGTGTTGTCTGGAAGATCACCGAGGGATTGTAGTTTCCTCAGGAAGTCAGTGGTGTCTCTAAGATAGCTGGGTGTGCTGGTAGCGTAGGGCCTGAGGAGAGAGTCTAGATAGCCAGACAATCCTGCTGTTAGGGTGCCAATGCCGGAGATGATCCCGCGTCCAGGATTTCCAGGTTTATGGATCTTGGGTAGCAAATAGAATACGCCTGGTCGAGGTTCTAGGGGTGTCTGTGCAGATCTGTTCTTGTGCTTTTCGAGACACCACTGACTTCCTGAGGCAACTACAATCCATCGGTGATCTTCCAGACAACACCATCCTGGCCACCATGGACGTAGAAGCCCTCTACACCAACATTCCACACAACGATGGACTACAAGCCGTCAGAAACAGCATCCCCGATAATGCCACGGCTAACCTAGTGGCCGAACTTTGTGATTTTGTCCTCACCCACAACTATTTCACATCTGGGGACAATATATACCTTCAAGTCAGCGACACTGCTATGGGTACCCGCATGGCCCCACAGTATGCCAACATTTTTATGGCTGACTTAGAACAACGCTTCCTCAGCTCTCGTCCCTAATGCCCCTACTCTACTTGCGCTACATTGATGATATCTTCATCATCTGGACCCATGGAAAAGAAGCCCTTGAGGAATTCTACCATGATTTCAACAATTTCCATCCCACCATCAACCTCAGCCTAGACCAGTCCACACAAGTGATCCACTTCCTGGACACTACAGTGCTAATAAGTGATGGTCACATAAACACCACCCTATACCAGAAACCTACTGACCCCTACACTTACCTACATGCCTCCAGCTTCCATCCAGGACACACCACACGATCCATTGTTTACAGCCAAGCTCTAAGATACAACCGCATTTGCTCCAATCCCTCAGACAGAGACAAACACCTACAAGATCTCTATCAAGCATTCTTACAACTACAATACCCACCTGCTGAAGTGAAAAAAACAGATTGACAGGGCCAAAAGAGTACCCAGGAGTCACCTACTACAGGACAGGCCCAACAAAGAAAATAACAGAACGCCACTAGCCGTCACCTTTAACCCCCAACTAAAACCTCTCCAGCGCATCACAAAGATCTACAACCTATCCTAAAAGATGATCCCTCACTCTCACAGATCTTGGGAGACAGACCAATCCTCGCTTACAGACAGCCCCCCAACCTGAAGCAAATACTCACCAGCAATCACACACCACACAACAAAAACACTAACCCAGGAACCTATCCCTGCAACAAAGCCCGATGCCAACTCTGTCCACATATCTATTCAAGGGACACCATCATAGGACCTAATCACATCCGCCACGCCATCAGGGGCTCATTCACCTGCACATCTACCAATGTGATATATGCCATCATGTGCCAGCAATGCCCCTCTGCCATGTACATTGGCCAATCTGGACAGTCTCTACGCAAAAGAATAAATGGACACAAATCAGACGTCAAGAATTATAACAGTCAAAAACCAGTCGGAGAACACTTCAACCTTCCGGTCACTCAATTACAGATCTCAAAGTCGCAATACTCCAACAAAAAAAACTTCAAAAACAGACTCCAAGGAGAAACTGCAGAATTGGAATTGATTTGAAAACTAGACACCATTAAATTAGGCTTGAATAAAGACTGGATGGGTCATTACACAAAGCAAAAAACCGTTTTCCCATGCTAATTTCCCCCCCCCCACAGTTACTCACACCTTCTTGTCAACTGTTGGAAATGGGCCATCCTGATTGTCACTATAAAAGTTTTTTTTCCTTCTGCTGATAATAGCTCACCAAACAGCTCACCTTAATTAATTACCCTCCTTACAGTTGTTATGGCAACACCCATTTTTTCATGTTTTCTGTGTATATATATTTTCCTACTGTATCTTCCATTGCATGCATCCGATGAAGTGGGTTTTAGCCCACGAAAGCTTATGCTCAAATAAATGTGTTAATCTCTAAGGTGCCACAAGTCCTCCTTGTTCTTTTTGCTGACACAGACTAACACAGATACCCCTCTGAAACCTGTCACCAAACGTGTGTGTGCGACTTAGGGGCTAAGGGCCAGATTTCCAAACACTCCTTGGTGCCTAACCCAGTGATCTCATGGGAAGCCTCCATTCGGAAATCCCAGCTGGCCCCTGTCTGCGTTGTCAGGCGCTTAAATCCCTTTGTCACACGGCCCCGAGTCCCTGTCCCCGTCCACATCTCTGCCCTCGACTGCTAAGGTGCCAGCACTGGGCGCAAGAACCTCAAAACAAGTTTTTTCTTTGTATAATGACAACATGCATCCCCTCCCCCGACCTGCCTCCTTCACACTCACGAAGGGCTGGGCCTTTTCCAGACGGAACTTGGCAAAATTAATCACTCACAGCCCAAAGCTGGGACGTTTCAGCCTGAAAAGGGAAGTCTGAGGCAGCTGGAAGCCAACGGGAAAGGCCCTGCACAATGGAGATGTCCAGGAAGCTAGAACTATCTAATAACCCGTCTGTGCTAACAGCAGCCTGTAGCTCTGGTCTAGCGCATGTCATCGGTTGATCTCAAAGCACTTTACAAAGGAGGTCATTGTCCTCATTATGCAGATGGGGAAACTGAGGCACAGAGAGGTGGCGTGACTGGACCCATGCCATCCAGCAGGCCAGAGCTGGGATTCAAACCCAGGTGTCCTGAGTCCCAGTCCAGTGCACTATCCACTAGGCCACACTGACCCTTGCGGACATGCCCATGTCCCATTGGTGTCACTGTGCCCCGCCGCCCCCAGCCCACGACAGCTCGCTGCTCACTCACCCTGCCGCCCCAGCACCGCCCTCCCCTGCAGCACCAGGCCCCGCAGGGTCCCCAGGCACTCGGGCTGCAGGCGCCGCTGGATGTACTGAGTCCAAGTCTTGTCCGTCTCCCAGCGCTGCTTCTGCAGGAAGGCCGGCTGCACGGCCGCGACCCACGTCCCCGTCTGGCTGTCAAAGCTGATGAAGTCCCCCCCGTCGTAGGCGTACTGGAACCTCGGATCCACGGGGCCCTGGCCGCTCAGGGCACAGGTCACGTGGAGCTGCTCAGTGTGAAGCCCTGTGCGGGAGGGAGAGAGAGAGCTCAGACCCTGCACTGAGATCCAGGAAATGTGTCTGGGGGGAGGGTGTCAGAGGGGGGCTCGGACGGAAGGTGACACCAGGGCACCGAGAGCTGGGAAATGTGTCTGGGGGTGGGGGGGGGGGGAGGGTGGAGTCAGAGGGGGGCTCAGCCGGACAGTGACACCGGCACTTTACCGACTCTGACCATGCGGCTGGCCTCATGCTGAGCTAGTGAACAATCCCAGAGGACGCTGAGAAGCAGGACGGGTCAGAGCAGAACCACAAGAAGGACTGAGGGGTTGGGATCCTGCCGGACAGTTACTGAGCTCCTTGTGAAGAACTTCAAAAAAATATCACAAAACTAAATGATTGGGCAACAAAATGGCAAATGAAATTTAATGTGGATAAATGTAAAGTAATGCACATTGGAAAAAATAACCCCAACTATACATACAACATGATGGGGGCTACTTTAGCTACAACGAATCAGGAAAAAGATCTTGGAGTCATCGTGGATAGTTCTCTAAAGATGTCCGTGAAGTGTGCAGCGGCAGTCAAAAAAGCAAACAGGATGTTAGGACTCATTAAAAAAGGGATAGAGAATAAGATGGAGAATATCTTATTGCCCTTATACAAATCCATAGTGCGCCCACATCTTGAATACTGCGTACAATTGTGGTCTCATCTCAAAAAGGATATACTGGCATTAGAAAAGGTTCAGAGAAGGGCAACTAAAATGATTAGGGGTCTGGAACGGGTCCCATATGAGGAGAGATTAAAGAGGCTAGGACTTTTCAGCTTGGAAAAGAGGAGACTAAGGGGGGATATGATAGAGGTCTATAAAATCATGAGTGGTTTGGAGGAAGTGAATAAGGAAAAGTTATTTACTTGTTCTCATAATAAAAGAACTAGGGGCCACCCAATGAAATTAGTGGGCAGCAGGTTTAAAACAAATAAAAGGAAGTTCTTCTTCACACAGCGCACAGTCAACCTGTGGAACTCCTTGCCTGAGGAGGCTGTGAAGGCTAGGACTATAGCAGGGATTAAAAGAGAACTGGATACATTCATGGAGATAAAGTCCATTAATGGCTATTAGCCAGGATGGGTAAGGAATGGTGTCCTTAGCCTCTGTTTGTCAGAGGGGGGTGATGGATGGCAGGAGAGACATCACTTGATCATTACGTGTTAGGTCCACTCACTCCGGGTCACCTGGCATTGGCCACTGTCGGTGGACAGGATACTGGGCTGGATGGACCTTTGGTCTGACCCAGTACGGCCTTTCTTATGTTCTTATGTGTCTCTCCACCAGTGAACATGAGAGGTGCCATATGGGGTGAGACCAAGGTCTGACAGTGGCCAACACCAGAGATTCAGGGGGAGTGAACAGAACAGGACAATTTGAAGTGATCCACCCGTCTTCCCCTCCTGGCTTCTGGCGGGTGGAGGTTTAGGGACACCCAGAGCATGGGGTTGTGTCCTGGACCTTCCTGGCTAATAGCCATTGATGGACCTGTCCTCCAGGAACTTATCTAGTTCTTTTTTTAACCCAGTTACACTTTTGGTCTTCACAACATCCCCTGCCAACGAGTTCCACAGGGTGACTGTGTAGCGTGAAAAAGTATTTACAAAGAAGAGGAACAGACCTGCTGCCTATTCATTTCATCAGGTGACTCCTGGTTTTTTATTGTGGGAAAAGGTAAAGAACTCTTCTCTATTCACTTTCTCCACACCAGTTATGACTTTATGGATCAGGGGTGGCCAACCTGAGCCTGAGAAGGAGCCAGAATTGACCAAGGTACATTGCCAAAGAGCCGCAGTAATATGTCAGCAGCCCCGCATCAGCTCCCCTCCCCCAGCTCCCAGGGCCACCCACCGGCAGCCCCACAGATCAGCGCCTCCCTGCACCTCCCGATCAGCTGTTTCGCGGCGTGCAGGAGGCTCAAGGGGTGGGGGGAAGGGGGAGGAGTGAGGGCATGGCAGGCTCAGGGGGTGGAGTGGGGGCAGGGCCTGTGGCAGGGCCAGGGGGTGAGCAGTGAGCACCCCCCGGCACATTGGAAAGTTGGCGCCGGTAGCTCCAGCCCCGGAGTCGGTGCCTATACAGGGAGCCGCGTATTAACTTCTGAAGAGCCGCATGTGGCTCCGGAGCCACGGGTTGGCCACCCCTGTTCTAGACCCTGTCATATCCCCCCTTAGTCGTCTCTTTTCTCAGCTCAACAGCCCTAATCTTTTTCGTCTCTCCTCACATGGAAGCCATGCCATACCCGTGGTCATCTTTGTTACCCTTTCCTCTGAACCTTTCCCAGTTCCACTCGGCCCTTTTGGAGATGGGGCGACCAGACCTGCACGCAGTATTCAAGGTGTGGGCGCACCATGGATTTATATAGAGGCAGTATGAGATTTTCTGTCTCATTTTCTGTCCCTTTCCTAACGGTTCCTGACTTTCTGTTAGCCTTGGGAAAGGCGGTTTCTGCAAAATTGTTATTTTTCATGAGAAAATTTCAGTTTGGCCAGAAAACATTGAGTTTCTGTTGGGGAAATGGAAAGGGACGGTCCCGGGGCTGCCCGGCTCCCTGCCTGGGATTCTCCTGAGATGGAATTTCTGAGAAGTTTCCTTCCCGCGGGAAACCTCCCATTTCCGACTTCCCTTCCGATCGGGAATGAAACCGCTTCCGGGAATGTGACATTTTCTGTGGGAAGAAAACTCCCTTTTCCAGCCAGCCCTGGTTTGGGCAGCACCTGGCACAGCGAGGCCCCGATCCCCAGTGGGAGTGATTCTGAGCAAGCAGCTCTCGCGTGTCCATTAATAACAACGACTCTCAGACACTCACCGCCCGTCTGGTTGTACAGCTGCATCCACCACTTAGTCTCGACTTTAGTCCCCTCCTCATACCCCCAGAACTCCCGGGTCTTTTCCTGGAGATACTCAGCGCCCAGGGCCTGTGCTGCCCACGTCTGGGTGGTTCTGACCTCTCGCGTGTCGCTGCTGTAGTACCCGATCTTAACATCATCCAGCTGGGTGATCATGAAGTAGCGATGGGTCCCATCTTCGTGGGTGACGGCTGTGACTAGCACGGCCAGGCTGTGACGCCCTAAAGCAACAGGAGCGAGGCTGAGTTAACACGCGGCTTCCTCCCTTGCTCAGGGGACACCAGGGTCATCCTGTGGGGACCAGCAGTGACGAAGCGGGAATGGTCTTCATGTTCTCTCTGAATACTGTGTGGGTGCCTCCGTTTCCCCCATGTATCTAGATGGGGGGCTAAGGGGGTGTGATTGTTGCAGAGCAGAGGCCCAGTGTAATGGGGTCTGCACAGAGAATGGCCGACACCCTGTCTGCTGGCAACTGCTGGCCTGGGCCCCCCCCTGCAAGGTGCCAGCCGAAGGGGCCGGAGAATAAAGGGATCAGGTGATCCCCTGGCCCAGGAAGGAGACAAGGGCCAGAGGAGGAGGCGGGGGGAGGGGCTGGGGGAGTCTCAGTTTGGGGCTGGCTGGGGGGAGGCCCAGATGGGGCTCTGGGCTCCCTGCCCCCCAGGATGGACCCGACTGAGGGGTCCTGTTCTCTGTACCCACAAGCTCTGGTTTGGACCCTGTTCCTGTCGTCTAATAAATCTTCTGTGTTACTGGCTGGCTGAGAGTCACGGGGAATCACAGGAAATGGGGTGCAGGGCCCTGACTCCCCCACACTCTGCGACACCAGACCCCTGCCTGGCCACTCCCCTCCCAGCCACGTCCCCCTGCCCTCAGCCCCATCCTGGGTGAGGGACGAGCTGAGATCTGTCAGTAACTCGCACTGGGCAGAGCCGCAGGGGAATCAGGATAGACGATCCCTTAGCTTGCGCCTCTGAAAGCCGGCGGCTTGTTTGGGGGAAGGGGCAGACATTGGTGGGGGAGGTAACTCCCCCCAAACAACTGCCCCCCCCCCCCAGGCAAATGCCCTTAGACTGGGAGGGGTGGATATGCAAAGTGCTTACAGTGGAATCTGGGGTGTTTATGGCTTGTGTGCATTTCTGTGGGGTTTGGTGAGCATGTGGGGTGTGTGCGTGTGATGTGTGATCTGAGTGTGTATACACGTGTGCCGGGGGTGTATACATGTGGGGTGTGTAAGGCACTTTGTTTTCAGTTTTAACTGACTTTTTACTGTAAAATTCCAGGCTTTGACAGAAGTTGTTATTTGGTGTTTACACATTTTTCACCCCAATTTTGGCTCACTCAGGCACACGGAAATATTGATTGTGGTAAGAAAATCCAACCTGTGACAGGTTGAGGTGTTTGTGTTAATAATGAATTAGTCTACGTGTCAGTGTGAGGTTACCTGTTAATGTAAGAAAATGGAGAGGAAGTTGCAAACACACACACACGAGTGTGTACATACCGTTAAATGCATTTGCTGAAATAAACCACATTAAACTGCTTTCACTTTCAATACTCAGACTTTTCCCTCTTCCTTGCTTTTTTTCTGCCCTCCCCTCCCCCAGTATTAACCCGGAGATTGACCCAGAACACTGGGCAGTTCATATCCGGTTCTGGTTTTCACTCACTTTTTACAAGTTTTGTAATTAGCACTGATAAATTCCCAGGAAAGTTTAAGCACAATAAAATCTGAAAACAAAGGACCTGGGGGGTGCATGTGGGTTTGCAGAGGTGACGCGTGGGGGGGGGGGGGCACACAGGGTCACGTGCCCCCCAGATTTCTGCCAGGGTTTATGTGCCCAGCCCTGAACCCCACTGCATAGCCCCAGAACCTTTACATTGTGCCCCCCCCCCACTATCAACAGTTACGTGCCATGGCTGGTGGGGTTCACACGCCCCTTCCCAGGAACTGAACAGGCCAGTCCTGCAGGGACGTGGGGTTCTCAGGGGGCCAATCAAGCAGTCCCTGTTTGTTTCTGTGCCAGAGGCAGGGAACAAGCCCCCCACCCTGCAGGGAAAGCAGCCCCCCGAGAGTGTCTGCCACGCAGCATGGCCTGGGGCGGTGAGGTGGCTGGTGCAGACTCAGGCCCATGGAGGAGCCGGAGCCGAGGGGCTGGACCGTTGTACATTTCAAGGCCAGAAGGGACCATTCGTTATCGGGCCTAGGGCAGCGCCTAGGAGCCTCCATCGTGCCCAGGAGCCGCTGTGCAAGGTGCTGTACAAACGCAGAACAGCCCAAGCAGCTCACACCCCCTCTGCGCTCGGGCCCCCCCCCGGGCTGCTGCCCCCCCCGCCCCCCCGGTAACTAGCCTTGTAGTGCCCGGGGCCCGCAAGCATCTTCGTGCCCCCACCCGGTTTTTGGTCATATTTCCACCCCGATTTCCGCCCCTGCTGCTGTGGGCCCTGGGCGGCTGCTCCCCCCCCCCCCCCCGCCCCGTGGTGTGTAAACTGCTCCAGCCCCCCCCCCCCCTTCACGGACTGTGTCGCGCCCCCCCCCCCCGGTAATCGGCAGTGACCCGACTAGCGGCGCTGCGGCCGGCGCGGGAGGACCGGCTATTTAATCCTGTCCCGCCCCCCCCCCGGCTATTCCCCCCCCGCTTTTATCCTGCGCCCGCTATCGCGGCAGCGGGTCCTGCGGGACCCCCGGGATCCCAGTTTGCTCAGCCCCCCCCACCCCGAACCTCTTGCGCCCCCCCCAGGAGAGCCGCGCCCCCCCGTGTCAGAGGGCGCTGCCCGGCCTGTTACAGTGACACCCCCCAGCCGGGGTCACCCTGCCCCCCCGGCCCCCCCGGTACTCACCCCCCGCCGCGGGCGGAGCCAGGAGCGCCCCGCAGAGCGCCAGGAGCAGCCCCCAGCCCATGGGGGGGCAATAGGCGCCTCTATCCGGCCGTGGGGTCACCCCGCGGGGGGGGGCTCAGCCCAGCGGGGACAGGGGAGCCGGGCACCCGGCACGGACCGGCTGGGTCACTAGCACTGTCCCTTGCACGAGCACTTTCACTTTCCAACGTGTCACGCCTACCTGTGACCGTCCAATCAGGAGGCAGGCAGAGGCTGTTCGTCATCGGTATCCGGGCAGAACTAGCTGTGTGAGGTTACTGCTCACAAACAGCCCATGACTGCGGGCCCGTGGGGCTCCCCCAGCCTGGCCCGCCCTGTGCCCGGGGGATGGGCGCGAAGGGCCGGGGAGCGCTGCGGGCGGGGCGGGGCGGGGCGGGGGCTGCAGGGCCGGGCTGAGCCCGGGGAGCTGGGCGGGGAGGGGCGGGGGCTGCAGGGCCGGGCAGAGCCCGGGGAGCTGGGCGGGGCGGGGGCTGCAGGGCCGGGCTGAGCCCGGGGAGCTGGGCGGGGAGGGGCTGGACCCGCTCTGGGCAGGGCACAGGGTACCATGGGGCAGGGGCACAAAGGGGCCAGGGGCGAATCCCGGCTGGGAGGGAGAAGAAGGTTTCGGACCCGCCGAGGGGCGAGGCTGGAGCAGCCCCCATAGGAGCTGGGGGGGCACAAACAATCCCCCCATTGCCAGAGCGAGCTGGCGACTGTACCAGGACTGTCTGGCGGGCGATGGGGACGCTCAGCGGCTCTGGGGCTCATGTCCCGGTTACAGGTCACGTTCCTAACGCTCATGCTTCAGGGCCTCAGTCACCACTGGCAGGGGTCAGGAAGGGATTCCTCCCCCCGCCCCACAACAAAAGAATGTATTGTGGGGTTTGTTTGTGTTTTGTCTCCTCCCCCTGCAGCGTCAGGGCCGGCCTGGCTGGAGATGGGACCTGGGCTGGGGGTGGGGGGGGGCTCTCAGGGGGCCCCCAGCATTATCTCACCCATGGGTGTGGCTGGCTGGTCCTGGCGCCCATGCGCAGGGTGTAGCTGATCGCTGTGGGTGGGGTTGGGGGGATTTCCCGCCCCCCCCCCCCCGGTCAGACTGGCAGTGACTTGGGGGTTCTCACCTTCCCCTGCAGGCTGGGGGTGGGTCACTGGCCAGGATTATCTGGGTGTCTCTCACTTAACCCTTTCCCTGCCATTGCGGAGGCTCGGGCTCTGGTGCCCCTCTGCCCCCATGTTCTCAGCCTGTGGCAGGTAACAGCCCAGTCTCCCGGGGGCTGGGGCATTTCGGGCTCATTTCGGGGGCTGGGTTAGTGGGTGGAGGCTGGGGGGGGGGGGGGCTGGTGGCCTGTGACATACAGGAGGTCAGACTGGCTGAGCTGCTGGGTCCTGCTGGCCTGAAGCTCATGATACAGCCGGTCCAGGGGCCGGCGCGCTGCCCCGGGACGGGGGGTGATGAGTCCTCCATGCGGGATGAGCCATTCCCGTGCTGGGCTCAGCCAGTCCCCGAGCCAGGCGCTGAGCTGGTGACTCTCAGGGCTGGTCAATGAGCCTCCCAGGAGAACCAGCAGCTCCGTCTGCCCCACATCACGCCGTGGCTTGGACCCGTCCCCTGCCTGAGCGCAGGACGGACTCACAGCCGCAGGTGTCTGCTCTCTCCAGCCCTGCCCTCGCCCCAGCCTGGCTCCCAGCTCTGCGCGGGCCTTGTTCCGACCTCGCCCTCCACTCCTGAGTCCTGCTCTCAGGGCTGGCTCTGGTTCCCGGCCCGACTGTCACCGCACCAACCACTGGGTCAGACCCTCCACAGCTCGGTGTCGGACACACGGGCATAGCAGACAGACAGACAGACAGACAGGCGATGGACGCAGTCGGGTAGTCGAGGGTAAATCTGGCATTGGGGGAATATGGAGTTTACTTCTTTTTTTACCACTACACCACTGGATAGATAGAGAGACAGAGAGCCCCATACACATGATCTGTTGTGATGTTATGAGTGTAATAGAATATCTCATTGAAAGGTGACAGGGCCAGAAAGAGTTAATGGACTCACAGACTGACCTGACCCATGGCCCAACTGTAAAGACTGATTAGGAAGAGATGGAAATGAACAGAGCTTTGAAATGCAGCCGGCATTGTTAGAGAGAGAAGAGTAGATGTTTGCTCAGCTCTTGTGATGTAAGCAAACAAGTCGTGTCTATGGCTATAGCTTTGATTCAAAGATCAGAAAAGGAATATTAACATTTAGGAAGACACTTGAGTGAAATAGTATTATTGTCTATGTCTCTTTGAAGATTGTGATAACCTGTGTCTGAACTGTATAATGGATACATTATCCTGTGCTAATTGCCAGGATGTTTAGGAGAAGGACAGTTCAGCCTATTGTTTTCTCAGGCCAAATGGCTGCTGGAAATGTATAAGAATCCTGGGACACGATCCGTCTTCATCTCAGATCTGCTTTGGGGCTCACGAAGGGGAGACCCTGAGCCATAAGGATTGAGATCCCCAGTCACTGACTGGAGTCACCCTGAATATGGACATTGGACTAGAACCTCTGGACTATTTCTAAAAGGACTTTTGGCAACTACAAGCTCATCTCTGCGATGTATCTGAACCTCAAGAATTGAACTCAAGTCTGTCTGTATATTGATCTTTTAACCAACACTCTCTCTCTTTTCTTTTTTAATAAATGTTAGTTTAGTTAATAAGAATTGACTAGTAGTGTGTATTTGGGGTAAGATCTAAGTTATTATTTGACCTGGGTCTGGGGCTTGGTCCTTTGGGATTGGAAGAACCTTTTCTTTTATATGATGAATTAAGATTTTCAATAATCATCATATCTGACATGTGTGTCTGGACGGAGGCTGGAGGCCGGGCACTTTAAGGGAGCTGCGTTGTTTGGACTTCTGAGTAACCAGGGAGGTACCAGAGAAGCTGTTTTGTGCTGGTTGGTAAATCTAAGTATGGGAATATCCACCAGCGTTTGGGGTTTGTTTGCCCCGTTCTGTTTGCAGTTCACCCTGATTGAGCGACCTCAGCGGGCTCCCACGGGCGGCACCGTCACACCTGTCTTCCCCCCTTTGTCCATCCCCCCCATACACAGCCCTCTGGCCATCCCAGGGCTTACAGTGGCCCCCATCACTCTATTATGGGAGTGAGCAGCTCCCCTAATTAAAACCAACAGCTCTGAGAGCCCCTTTTCTGGTCCCTGCAATGAGATGGGCCAGGATGGATTTGTCTGGGGTTTATGGATGAGCACGAGGGGGACACCAGGGGAGCACAGCAATTGGGTTTGCATTCAGCACTACATGGAGGGAGGTCAGCGATGATCCTCATGTCATGTGGCAGTGAGTTCCATAGTCTCGGCCCTGTGCCAGGACGGTTCCATCTCCCCGGGTCACCAGACTGCCCCTATGGTTTGACCGGTTCATTGTCGTGGGGGAATGTAGCCATCGTGGGCAGTTGTAGAGAAATATCACCAGCCGGAGAGTGATAACACAGTGAGCCAATAGCAAAGGGTGAACCCAGGAGTCCTGGCTCCTAGACCCCACAAGCTCTGACCCACTTAACCCCACTGCCCTCCCAGTGCTGGGGCCAGAACCCAGGAGTCCTGGCTCGCAGCAAAGGGGACCCAACTGTGCAATCAGCAGGTCCCAAACGGGGCCAGAGGTGTCCTTGTCCTGCTGAGAACTGGCCCTTTGGGTTGGACACAGCTTTATCCCAGCCCTGGTGTCCACTGGCAGAGGGTGTGTATGTGGGGGGAAGGGGGCATGGCTACTCCCATGTTCCCGGGGGGCGGCCATCCTGCGACAGGGGCTCTTTAAGAAGTGGGGAGCAGCTAATGAGATAATGATATAAAGGGCAGAATCCCCCCACCCCGCGGGACTCTCTGCCCCTGGATCTCATTGGAGCTGAGCGCCCCGCAGGGCTCACCCCAGCACCCCTCATTTTATGGTGCAGGAGGGCACCCTGCTCTAACCGGGCAGAGCACCGAGGGGGGTCTCAGCTGCCCTGCGTAAGGGGACAAGCCGGTCACGCGGGGGTCAGAGAGCAACGCGGGGGATATCACCACTCACACGGCGTATGAACCCAGGGGCGGATCTGAGAGCGGGAGCGCAGCGCTGGCACAGTGCCACGGACCCGTTTGGAAACACGTCAGCCGTCGCTGCGCCCACAATGCTCTGCTTAGAGACAGGGCGCAGCGGGCGTCTCCTCCTGTCCTCGCTGGTACACCAGGACTCAGGGTTTGTGAACGGGAGCCCAGCCCTGTTCCTAGGGTGACCTGACCACATGGCCCGGTTTTATAGGGACAGTCCCAATATTTGGGGCTTTTTCCTACATAGGCTCCTATTACCCCCCACCCCATCCCAATTTTTCACACTTGCTGTCTGGTTGCCCTGCCCGTTCCGTGCACAGCATGGACGGGGCTCCAGGGCTGAGACTGTTCAGTGTTTACCTTGCTCCCCGGCCACCGTCACTCCTCCTCGACCACCCCCAGCCAGGGAGCTCGGAAGGGGAAAATCCCCAGCCGGGAGAGCTGGGCGAAAGGTTCCAACCCAAAGCAGGTGATTTGGTGAAAGATGCAGATTTGGGTCGCCCCAACCCACCCGTGAATTCGTGTGGATTTCAATGAATCGTTTCAGTTGGAGAAAAATCCTCTAAAAACAATCAAAGTGATTTGTTGAGACATTTTTTAAGTAAAATATTTACATTTTTTCAGTTCAAACCCACTTTTTCTTCTGACATTTCCTTTGAGCTGATTAAAAAGGAACGAAAAAACACTTTACAAGATGCTCGAAGTCCAAACACAAATGCTTTGTTCACCCCAACACGCCGGTTCTTTTCCTTTCCACTTTTCGATTCACTGAAAAGTTCAAAACAATTCCGTCTGGGTCAACTCAAAACATTATTTTTTATTTGGACTTTTTGGCATTGCCAGAGAACCAAAACAATCCATTCTCTGCCCAGCTCTGGCAAGGACCTGTTCCACCCACCGGCCGTGCCCACGCAATGTTCATGCCCAGCGGGGTAAGTGGTCATAGCTCCGTGCAAGCCCAGGCCCCTAGAACCCAGCCCACCAGCCAGGGTCTGTGACACGTCTGTGGTTAACACCAGTGTCACACCGGGACATTTCTAGTAAGGCAACAACTTCTTTGTGAACAGAGTTTGCACTAAACGCCCCATCTTGATGAAGGCTTTGCACGGCAGCGCTGCTCTATCCTGGACAATGCAATTCGACACAGGGATGGCAAGCCACGCGGTCAGGCAGCTACTTGGGGACCTGAGTAGTACCGGAGCCAGGCCAGACCCCTGTGGGGCCCCCCTAGATACACTCTGCCAGTCCGACAGCTACTCTGAGTATGGTCTTCCAACCGAGCGTGCTTCCACCTTATAATAATTTCATCGAGAGACTAACAAATTCCTCCCTGCTGGTCAGAACCGAGTCGAACCTGGCTGCCCCGGTTACTTCCCCCACCGGTGAAAAGCAGTTGTTGTCCCTGACGTGTTTCCAGAACTCATTGCACGCTGGTCGCTTACCATTGCACAGCGGCTGGGCTGGCCTCTCGTCATGTAACCGTAGAATTTTATGTTTGTATTTTGTATAATTTAAAATAAAAAATAGAATAATAATGTAGCATGTGTTAAATGTATTGGTGTCTGATTTCACCATATCCTGCCAGCCACCCTTTCTGAATAGCAGAAAGGAATAAAAAATAAATAAATAATGGGTATTCAAAAATAAGTGTGAAGGCCATCACCAAACCAAATGTTCTAAAAAAAAACAAAAAACACCCAAAACAAACACAAGGGCGCCAAAAAATTACAACACGCCACTATTAAAATGTCAAAAAAAAAAAAAAAAAAGCGAATGAATTCTAAAAATGAGACCGGCACCTATCAATGGGGACAAAATAGCTGTGATCAAAACCAGCCTGAGGTAACTCCCTAAAAAACTTAATAAAAAAATTAAAATAAAAAAACCCCAAGCACTCGTCAAACGACCATTGATTGCAGCAGGACGGTGCAAAACTCACTGGTCCCATTGAAGGAAAATCACCATATAAACAGGGGCCCTGGCCATGAAACTGTGGCCGGGTGCGGACCTGCCGGGGCGGGAGGAGTTTGTGTGTTGAAGGAAGGTGAAGAAAGTTTCAGGGTGACCCCGGGGGGAGGGGAAATGGACATTAAGTTCTGGGTGTGTCCCCCCCCCCCCCCCCCCCCGACCCTGCGATGGGGCCTGATCTCTACCCTGGAGGGTAATAAGCACCAACGTTCAGTCTGGGCTGTGCTCCCACCCCGCTGGGACCCCCCCCCCGTTGTACCCACAATGCACTGGGACAGGGAAGTCACCCGGGGGGGGGGGGGGGGAGAGATCAGGCCCTGTGTCCCCAGGGTCACTCACTGGCAGTCGGGGTGTAGCTGCTTCTGCCGGAGTCTGAAATGAAGCAGAGAGAGCGAGCGCGTCACGACCGGGAACTGGGGAGGCTGAACTGGTTGGGGGCCCCCCATCCCTCCAGCAATCCCTGCCCCACCTGAACCACCCCTTCCCAGTGACCCCCCTTCCTAGTGACCCCCATCCCCACCTCCCCGGCCAGCCATGGACATCCCCTCCAGCAATCCCTCCCCCACCTGAACCCCCCCACTTCCTAGTGACCCCCATCCCCACCTCCCCGGCCAGCCACGGACATCCCCTCCAGCAATCCCTGCCCCACCTGAACCCCCCCTTGCTAGTGACCCCATCTCCACCCCCCCGGCCAGCCAAGGACCCCCCCTACAATCCCTGCCCCACCTGAACCCCCCCCTTCCCAGTGACCCCTCTTCCCAGTGACCCCCCCATCCCCACCTCCCCAGCCAGCCAAGGACCTATCCCTCCAGCGATCCCTGCCCCACCTGAACCCCCACTTCCAAGTGACCCCATCTCCACCCCCCCGGCCAGCCAAGGACCCCCCCTACAATCCCTGCCCCACCTGAACCTCCCCCTTCCCAGTGACCCCTCTTCCCAGTGACCCCCCCATCCCCACCTCCCCAGCCAGCCAAGGACCTATCCCTCCAGCGATCCCTGCCCCACCTGAACCCCCACTTCCAAGTGACCCCATCTCCACCCCCCCGGCCAGCCAAGGACCCCCCCTACAATCCCTGCCCCACCTGAACCTCCCCCTTCCCAGTGACCCCCCTTCCCAGTGACCCCCCCATCCCCACCTCCCCAGCCAGCCAAGGACATCCCCTCCAGCAATCCCTGCCCCACCTGAACCCTCACTTTCCAGTGACCCCATCCCCACCCCCACCGCCAGCTAAGGACCACGCCCCCCCCAGTGATCCTGACCCCACCTACCCCAGCCCAGCTCATCACCCGTCTCTGCCAAGGCAGGGACCTGCCCCACCCCACAGCCCCACCCCACGGCCTCGTGCCCTGGCACCGCCCCACCCTCCCAGAGGAGATTGTTGCCCTGTCCGTGCCCCTCCCCAGGCTCAGCCCCCAGCCCTGCCCGACGGGGATTCCCCCCCCCCCCCAGCCCAGTCGCTCCCTTTACCCAGGCGCTTTCTCCTCCACACCACAACACCAGCCAGCGCGGCGCCGGCCCCAGTCAGCACAGCGAGGACGAGGGCAGCCAGGATCCCGGGGGCCAGGCCCCCCGTCTCCCCGGGCGCTGTGGGGACAAGGAGAGATGGTCACTGGGGCAATGGGGGATTTACCAGGCGTCTGACCCTGGGTCCTCCCCGCTCTCTGTCGCTGCCCATGGGGGCCGAGTTACCCCCCACCCTGGGCAGGGGGACAAGGGTCAGGGTCATGCTGGGACCAGACGGCTGGGCCTGGGATCCCCACCCGGGGCTGGCAGGGCCCTGAGCTGGCACCGGGAGAGCCAGGATGGGCCGTTAGCCCCGGGCAGCCCTGGCTTGTCCCTAGAGCAGAAAACATCCCGGCAGAGCCCGAGTTCAGCCGGCCCCGTGGCACACCGCGACCATGGGAGGCGGGGGCTGAACTCACCGGCCTGTCGGGGGGAGCTGGGCCGAGGGGCTGCCCCCAGGGTGCCTGGGGACCAGCACAGCAAGGGGGTCACTGGGGACAGGCTGGGGAAGAGCCCCGCTGGGAACCCGGGACAGTTCCTGGGGGCTGGATCGGACCCAGTCCCTGCTGCTCCCGTCGTGTATGACGGTTTCCTTCTCCCGCCGCTGAATGGCGCAGATGGGAACCGCTGGGAACTGTTTCCACCCTAACACGTCACCTCTGCGAAACAGAACCGGTTCCGGGCAAGGGGTCAGTTTCAACCCATTTCCCCTTTTGAAAAAGTTTTGAAATGGTCCGAACGTCCCATTTCAGCACTTTCCCTGTGAATCCCCCTTTCTCAGCTCAAAGCGGCTTTCCGTGAGAAAAGTGAGCGAATTTACAGTAAAGAAATGTGTGTGTTTTAAAAAATCAAAACTGAAACCAAACATTTCAAATGTCTCCAGTCAGCGTTTTCATTGACCCGAGGAGGAATATCCTTCGGGTTTTCAGTTTGGGGACGTGTGAGATTCCCACTTCTCACCCTGCTGCGGGCTGGAGGAGTGTTTGGAAATCTCAGCGCTTTTCCCAGGCTGGGAGGACGGTTCCTGCTCGGCTCTCGTGCGACCCCAGAGAGGAGCAAACACGCGGCCGTGGGGAGGGACAGAGGAGAGACGGAGACAGACACCGTCTGTGCCAAGTGGGGAACACGCCAGAGATTCCTGCAAACCACCAGGAACCTTAAACGTGTCTCATCGAAACACGACGTAGAAAATCTGCCCCTGACCGGTGGATCTGGACAGAGCCGGCCCCTGCCCCAGATCAGGATCCAGCCCCAAACGCAGCCTGGGACCCCATCCTGGGCGGAGAAGTGGGGGTCGTACATGTCCCTGACACACCCCGCGGGGCTCCGGCTTTTCCTCACACCTGGCAGCTCCCGGCCGGTGGGTCCCGGCAGTAACGTGTCCTTGGGGTGAAGGGACTGAGCCCGGGTGGGTAACGGTATTGAATCTATGGGAGTTGGGCCCCTAAATCCTATGGCCCCAGCTGTGCCGGCCATGGGGAGGGGGAACCCAGCCAGCGCCCGGCAGAGACTCCTGCCGCTTCTCTCCTTCCTGGCTAACCAGGGAACGCCAAGCGCCGGTTTCGATAAGCTGGAGACAAAAGCCTCCCCCCGGGGTAATGCGAGGCAGGGAAAGTGCCGAGCCCTGCCCGGGGGGGCCTGAGTGTGGGGATCTCGGGGTGAAAGGCTCCTGTTCACTGGGAAGGAGCCGTCCCAGTCCCAGTCCCTCCCCCCCCCCCCCCCCCCGCAGCCCGAGGCGCCGACCCAGGGAACGCTGGACCCTGGTCGCGGGGGCACAGACCGGTGCAGTCTGGGGCAGGCCCCCGTCGGGGGATGGGGGGTGGGGGGGAGAAGAGATGTGTCTCATTCCCCCAGCTGGGGAGCAAACCCGGCCGGTGTCCGAGTCCCCAAGGGGCCCGGCTGTCGGGGGCCTCCAATGGGGCTAGGGGGGTGGGCACAGTGTGGGGGCGATGGGGACACCTGGCTCCGGCTGCCACGTCTGTGGGCATCAATCCGGTACCCGCCCCGGGCAGGAGATGCAGCCGGATGTGCTCAGCAATAGCTCACGCTGGAGACCTGCTCGGGGGCGGTGCCAGCGGGGGTCCCACCCCTCCCCCTGCCCCGAGACAGCCCCTTACCCGGGGTCGCTAGCGCCTCCTGCAGGCCGCGGTGCTGCACTCGGCAGGAGTAGCTGTGCCCGTCCCCGCCCTGCTGCGGGATCCCCACGGATCTCTGGGGCTGGGAGGCGTCGCCGACAGGGGGCGCTGGGGTCTCCTTCCCGTCCCGCACCCAGGAGACGCGGATGGGACGCGGGTCAAAGCCCCGGGCGCGGCAGGAGAGGGTGGCGGAGCCGTCGGGGGTGTCGCTGCGGGAAACCGAGACCTCGGGGAGAGCTGTGGGGGGCAGAGAAAAGGGGACACCAAACATTTGTTCTGCTCTGAGCATTAAGTTCTTGCTGTTGTGTCTGGACCGAGGGGGAGGCCCAGTCTCCAAACCCCCCATTTCAGGGGTTACGGGACAGGGATGTGTTTACACCGAAGGGTCAGAAGCCGACACGTCCCGGCGGCCTCGTACCGAGCCAAACGGCCTGAAATGGGGGGAAGGGACGTGACTCTGCTCCCAGACCCCGAGCGAGATCCAGCCCTGCAGCCCGGGCTGCCCAGCTCCCCCGGGGGCATCGCGGCCCCGCGGCCCCCAGAACCGGCGCCCGGGCCGTGACTGCCCCACGGTTTTAGCACCAGGAGCTGCGCTGTGAGCCCTGCGGAGCGGGAGCAGAGACAGGGAATGGACAGCTCCTAACACCGCCCGGGCACGGCCCGGACCAGAGCGTTACTGCTGGTTACACGTGGTTCACGTATCGACTCCAACAGCGCATCGGACGTTTCTCTTCCCCATGTTACTGCCCCCCGGGGACTGATCTGCCGAGGGGAAGCGGCACCTTCAGCCTGGCATGGCTCTGAGACGCCCCACGTGGGAGCGACGGGCTTCCCGGCCGGCTTAGCCCCTGGCTACAGTCCCAAAGGGGGGCAGCGGTGGGGAGCCCCGTCTCAGGACATCCAGGCTCGGGGCTCCCGGCACTGCTTTTCCGAGGGCACTGCTCCCACTGGGGCAAGGCGCAGTCTGGTGCAGACCACGACACACAGACACCGCTGCGGAGCGCCCGCTCCTGGGGGGGCTCTGGCTCGCAGGGAACATCCCTGCCCCCCGGTTCCGCCATTCACCCCCCCTTACCGGTGGTGAGCACCCGTTCCTGGGAGGCGCTGGCTCACAGGGGACATCCCTGCCCCCCCTCAGGGTTACGCCATTCGCTCTCCCTTACCCATGGTGAGCGCCCGCTCCTGGGGGGCGCTGGCTCACAGGGGACATCCCTGCCCCCCGCCCGGGTTCCGCCATTTGCCCCCTTACCCGTGGTCTCCCCCCGGCTGCTGTGCTCCGCCCGGCAGGCGTAGCCATGGCCCCACTGCCGGGGGATCTCCAGGGACTGCCAGATCTGGTAGGTGCCGTCGGCGTTGGGCAGGATCCCGCTGGAGTTCATGGGCAGCAGGATCTCGGCCCCGTCCCGCACCCAGGAGAGGTGGATGGGACGCGGGTAAAAGCCCCTGGCGTGGCAGGAGAGGGCGGCACCGCGGGGGGTGTCTCTGTAGGTCACCGACATGCCTGGGGGGACTGGAGGGGAGGGGGACACGTCAGCGGGGTGCAGCCAGCCCTGAGCCAGTGCGGGGCGGTTTGCAAAGCCCCGAGGACGGGCGGTCACAGAGCTGGAGAGACGCGCTCTGAGCTCTGCTACCGCCCGAAGGCTCCCTCCGGCCCACGCGGCCCCCGACTCACCCTGCTGCCCCAGAGCCTCCGCCCCGCCCCGCGCCAGGCTCCGCAGGGTGTCCACACACTCCTCCCGCAGGAACTGCCGTGCAAACTGGGTCCAGGTGTGACCAGCGTCCCAGGAGCGCGTCTCGTTGGAGGCCCCCGGCGCCAGCGGCACCCAGGCGGACTGGTTCCTCTGCAGGACGAGGAAATCCTGCCCGTCGAAAGCGAAGTGGAACTGGCCTCGCACGGGCGTGTCCCCGTCCAGCGCACAGCTCACGTGCAGCTGCAGGGTGTGGACTCCTGGGGGAGGAAACGGTGCAGGAGATTGTCTGGGCGTCAGTCCGTCTACAGCCCCTGCCCGTCTCAGTCACCGCAGGACTGAGCCCCTCCCCAGCCCTACCGCACGCAGCCCCTCACCCTGCGCCACAGGGCTGGGCCGCTGTCCCTGGGTCACCGATGGGGAAACTGAGGCCCAGAGCTACAGCGTGACTGGGCCCAGCTCACACAGGGGAGCTGGGGGCTCGGCGCCGGGGGCCGCGGGGAGGGAGGGGGGGACTCACCGCCGGTCTGGTTGTGCTGCGCCATCCACCGGTGAGTGACCACCCGGGAAATGGCCTCATAGAGCCTGAACTCCTGGGTCTTCTGCCTTAAATATCTGGTGCCCACGGCCTGCGCTGCCCACGCCCTGCGGGGTTTCAGCTCTCGCGTGTCGCTGCTGTAGGAGGCGAGTTCGAGATTGTCCAGCTTGGCGAGCGCGAAGAACCGGTGAGTCCCGTCCAGCTCGTTCACCCCGGTGATCAGGATGTCCAAGCTGTGGGGCTCTGGACCAGCGGGAAAGACAAGCTCAGGACCCTCTTATCCCTTTCCCCAGGGGAGGAGGGGGTCTGCCCCCATGGGTCGGGCTGAGCCCCCATTTCCAATCACACCCCTATTCTTAACCCCCCTCTGCTACCCCTAGTGATGGGCCTTGCGGAGAGTCAGTGGAAAAGGGGATGCGGCAACCATGGGGGTCAGAGCAGTGGGGCAGGGCAGCCCCCAAGCCTCACCCACAATGCCAGAAAAAACAGAGGCTTTTGCTAAAATGTTCAGCGGTGACATACTGAGCAATGTCAATGTGTATCATCGGCATCATTAGGGTTCAGAGTGAACATGTCCATTGAGATGTATGGGGAAGCTCAGCCCTGGCAGGGCTGTTGGCTCAGGCTGGCTGTAGCTGGTGAGAAACCCTCCTGTCGGGGTCACAGCCGGGAGGTTTTCATGGCCACTGGAAGGGCCGGGAGTTTTATTGTAGTTGAAATGGGCGCGGAGATTGGGAAGCGCAGGGAGCTGCCAGAGAAGGGCTGTGGCTGCCAGTGCCCCCATGGACCCGCTCAGTCCGGCCCCCCTGGGGAAGGGGGCATTAGAGGCAGAGGAGCAGAGCCCCTGGGAGAGAGAAAGCCCCTGGGCTGAGGGGGGAGTTGGGCGACCACAGGGGCACTGCGGCACATCGGGGGGTCGAAGCCGCTCTCTGCGGAGCAGCACAAGCTGCCTCCGGTGGGGCAGGGAACAGAGCCGGGGCGGCCAGCAGGGGCTGAGGTGGATGAGGGACAGTTTGGTGGTTAGGGGGCCAGGCTGGGACTCTGACGGGGGCCAACGCCCTTAACTCTGCCCCCTGTGCGGACGCCGGATGCCACAGACTCCAGTTGCTGATTTTCTCGACGGGCGGAAGGTGTTGGGGGGCCGGGGGGAGGGCGCGCGGAAGGTGTTGGGGGGCCGGGGGGAGGGCGCGCGGAAGGTGTTGGGGGGCCGGGGGGAGGGCGCGCGGAAGGTGTTGGGGGGCCGGGGGGGGAGGGCGCGCGGAAGGTGTTGGGGGGCCGGGGGGGGAGGGCGCGCGGAAGGTGTTGGGGGGCCGGGGGGGGAGGGCGCGCGGAAGGTGTTGGGGGGCCGGGGGGGGAGGGCGCGCGGAAGGTGTTGGGGGGCCGGGGGGGGAGGGCGCGCGGAAGGTGTTGGGGGGCCGGGGGGAGGGCGCGGAAGGTGTTGGGGGGCCGGGGGGAGGGCGCGGAAGGTGTTGGGGGGCCGGGGGGGGCAGGAGTTCCTGGCTGCAGGTGGAAGGATTTTGTCCCGACTGTGACCGGGGCAGCGGTCTCTGCGGTTCGCAGCGCGGCCACCAATGCCCGGGTCGTCACGGGGCCAGCAGGCGGCACCTCCCCGACCCCAGGGCCGCCCCCAAGCCGCACGTCGGGGTCCTTCTCCAAGAGCCCCTGGCGCTAGGCCCCCCCAGGCCCCCCCAGGGCCCCCGGCCGCACCCCAACGGGACACGAGTTAGAGGCGGCAGCTCCCCGGGTCCCTCCTCCCCCTGCCGGTCCCCGGCCCGAGAGCGCCCGGTCCCTGGGCCCCGGTCGCTGGGCCTGACCCCCGGCCAGTCTCCACCGCGCCTCACGGCTGCGACCCCAGCACAACCCGCAGCCCGGGGCTGCCCCGAGCGGGGTCCCCGCGGCCCGTCACCCCCAGCGCCCGCCGGCCCTGCCCCTGCTGAGCGCCCCAGCCCCACCCTGTGCCCGGGGCGCAGCTAGGGGCTGCCGGTGGGTCCCAGACAGTCCCGCCCCCGGCTCCCCCCACCCCAGCCCCGCACCCCCCGGCCCCGTTCCCTCGCCATGGGCCCTGCGGGGAGGGACCCCAGCGTCCCGGGCCCCAGCGCAGCACCCCCAGCTCCGAGCCCGGCCTGACCCGCCTCCGGGACCGGCCCCGCTGGGTGTTTCTCTCCCGGGTCTGCTCGTCCTCCAGCGCCCCCGCCCCCCAGTACCCCTCCAGCCCTACTTACCCCCCCTCGCTGCCCGCAGCCCCACTTACCCCCCGCCTCCCCCTGCACGCCAGCGCCCCCACACCCCGCTTCTCCCAGCCCCACTTACCCCCCGCTGCTGCCGCCAGCGCCCCCCAGCACAGCCCCAGGGCGAGGGCCAGCGCCATGGCTCCGGGACCGGGTCTCCCCTCGCCGGCAGGGGAGAGCCCACGAGCCCAGCGGGGCGCCCGCCCCGGTCACACGTGGGGCCGGGCCCGGCCAATGGGGCCGCCGGACGGGATCTCTGGGCGGAGCCGCGGACCTCTGGGGGGCCGGCGGAACCGCCTGCTGCAGGGCTGCGCGAGGCCGGACCCAGCGCCTGGGGGGAGGCTGATCCCCCGCCCCCCAACAGCCAACTCGGGGGGCGCACGGCCTCCCTCCCCCCACCTCCCCAGCGGCTCCCAATATCCACCCCGGTTATCATTTCCCAGGCCAGGGTCCCCCCTTCCCCTCCCAGGGGTTCTGTGTGCCCCATTCCCCCCAGGCAGGGTCCCCCAATTCCCCTCCCCATGCAGGGAGATGGGCCCATGGGTTAGATCCGGGGGAGTGGGGACGGGGCGGGATCCCGGGGTAGATGGGCCCATTGGGATACATTCCCGTACACGCTCCTAGCAACAGCACCGCCCCCCCCCCCCCGGGGGAGCTTCCTGCCTCGCTGAGGGGCCAACACCTGCTTGTCTCCTCCTGATCGCAATCGGGCCTCCAGCCAATCCGCGGCCTCCATCCCCCTCGAGTGCCAGAGCCCCTGGTCTCTGATTGGCTGGACTCCCTGTGTGGGGCAGAGGCTGCTGTTGGAACAGAGGGGCTGAGAAAACCACCAGGGTTCCCCCCTCCCCCCCCACCCCCCACCAGCCCCCCCCCCCCCCACGGGCGCCTCTGCCCTGCACCTGGCCGGGGCCCCGAGCAGGGCCCGACGTCACGGAGCCGCCTCTGAGCCGTCTGCCCCCCGCACCCCCTGTGCCGCGGGGAGGCAGGCGGCAGCTGCGGGCCATGGCCCCTGGGGGCGTTGCAGGACCCTGGACCCCGGGGACGTTGCAGGACCCCGGGGACGTTGCAGGACCCTGGACCCCGGGGACGTTGCAGGACCCCGGGGACGTTGCAGGACCCTGGACCCCGGGGACGTTGCAGGACCCTGGACCCCGGGGGCGTTGCAGGACCCTGGACCCCGGGGACGTTGCAGGACCCCGGGGACGTTGCAGGACCCCGGGGGCGCTGCAGGACCCCGGGGGCGTTGCAGGACCCTGGACCCCGGGGGCGTTGCAGGACCAAACCTGGCCCCGCGCTGCAGGGAGCCTGGCTCCGGGTACCTGGGCAGCCACTCAGAGCCCACCGGTGCCAGGGTGTCGCCCGTCTCCTGAGACCTGCGGCGGGGGGCACCCGCCATCGACACCCGCTCCGTGCAGCCAGGGGCCCGCCGGGTGTCTGGTCGTGCCCGGCCCTGGCGGCAGCGGGTGTCCGGGGGCTTGGGGCTCGTCGGGACCCAGCCAGCGAGCCCCTCGTCGCCGGCCGGGCTGGAGACGCCGACTCCCTGGTCACCTAACGCGCCTCCGGGGGGCTCCCCGGGGGGCCCACGGGGGGGAAGGGGTGAGAGTGGTGGCACCACCCCCTTGGGGGGTGACGGCCGGGGGGGGGCATTGGGAGCAGGGGGGGAGTAACCGGGCCCCTCGGGCAGTGTGGGGGTGACGGCTGGGGGGGGGCATTGGGAGCAGGGGGGGAGTAACCGGGCCCCTCGGGCAGTGTGGGGGTGACGGCTGGGGGGGGGCATTGGGAGCAGGGGGGGAGTGACCGGGCCCCTCGGGCGGTGTGGGGGTGACGGCTGGGGGGGGGGCATTGGGAGCAGGGGGGGAGTGACCGGGCCCCTCGGGCGGTGTGGGGGTGACGGCCGGGGGGGGCATTGGGAGCAGGGGGGGAGTGACCGGGCCCCTCGGGCGGTGTGGGGGTGACGGCTGGGGGGGGGGGGCATTGGGAGCAGGGGGGGAGTGACCGGGCCCCTCGGGCAGTGTGGGGGTGACGGCTGGGGTGGGGCATTGGGAGCAGGGGGGGAGTGACCGGGCCCCTCGGGCGGTGTGGGGGTGACGGCCGGGGGGGGGGGGGGCATTGGAAGCAGGGGGGGAGTGACCGGGCCCCTCGGGCGGTGTGGGGGTGACGGCCGGGGGGGGCATTGGGAGCAGGGGGGGAGTGACCGGGCCCCTCGGGCGGTGTGGGGGTGACGGCTGGGGGGGGGGCATTGGGAGCAGGGGGGGAGTAACCGGGCCCCTCGGGCGGTGTGGGGGTGACGGCTGGGGGGGGCATTGGGAGCAGGGTGGGAGTGACCGGGCCCCTCGGGCAGTGTGGGGGTGACGGCTGGGGGGGGGTCAATCTGGGTGGGGCTGGGAGGGTTCTGGCAGCGCTCTGGATGTGCGGGTTGCCAACCCTCCAGGATGGTCCTGGAGTCTCCAAGCATCACAAGTTAATCTTCCATTGAAGGTGATGTCACGTGATGGCACGTCCAGGATCAGGGCCACCCCGCCGGCTGTGTGGGGGCTGGGCTGGGCTGCCGAGGGCAGAGTGTGCATCTAACAGCCTGGCCATAAACCCGTTTGAGTTACCGCCCGCTCTCCGCTCCTGCTCCCACCCTGAACCGTTCGCAGCAATCGTCTCAGACGTGGGGGTCGGGTCGTTCCGACCTGGCACCAGCTGATTTTTCCACCAGGATGAAACTGGCCGTCGTGTGTCTTCTGCAATTCGTTGGGTTGCACAGGGCCCCAGCACACTTCCCATTCGGACCCTCTGCCTCTCTGTAGCTTGTCATTTGAGCTGGGTGAAAAAATCTCATCCCAATTCTTTTTCCGCGAAAAAGGCAGATTTGGCTACACGAACAGTTGGTGAATTTGTGTCGATTTGTCAAACTCTTCATTTTGGAAAGAAAAAAACCTCCAAAAATGCAACGTTTTGATTTTTTGGTTTGTTTCAAAATTACTTTTTGTTTTGAAATGTCCCTTTATTTCACTTACAAAAACTTGATAAACCTTTAAAAGTGCTCAGAGTCTAAACAAAACGTTCAGCTTTGGATTGAATCAAACATTTGTTTGATTTGAAATTCATTTTTGCCAACTCTGTGGCTCACTGACACATTTCAGTTTTGGTTCGACCCTAGACACCCGTGTTTTGAAAGCGCCACGCCGGAGAACCAGAAACTCCTTGACTCATGACCCAGCTGAACTGATGACCTGGTCCAGCCGTCACCTTTCAGACCCACCACTTCCCTGGCTCGGTTCCTGGCTCGGTTTGACGAGCGTGAGAAAACTCGGCCGGGAACAATCCCGCTGCTAAACCACCCAGCCCCAGCCGTGTGACCGGGCTGGGGGCCAGTTCGGAAGAGCTCTGTCCCCAGGGACTGGCCCGTTGAGGAGAGAACAGGGCCAGTTCCTCGGGGATGACTTAGCTGCCCCCCTGATGGGGCTTGACAGCGGCGGGCACCCGAGCCAGGCTCCTTCCTCCTTCCTTCCTTTCCCTACTGGGCGGGGGGCGGGGGGGGCTGATGCAGGGGGAGAACTGGCAGGACCACCTTGGGGGAAATGCACCCTGGGTAAATGTGTACTTAGGTGCCCCAGCCCCCGTGGACGCCCCTCCCCCTCATCGCCCCAGACCCCCCACATCTCTCCCCACATCACCTCCGAGCGCCCCCCCCCCCCGTGCTTGATTTGTATGGAAGGAGGTGCCGGGGTACTGGCTGGACGCCCGGCTCTGTGTGGAGGGGGGAGAGGGGGAATGTGAGTGTGTGCTTTGGGGGGAGTGTGCAAGAGAGCGTGTGTCCGCCTGAGTGAGCGTGTCAGCACTTGCACGCTTCGCCCAGCGGCCCCCGCAGACCAATGTGTCTGGAGCCCGTGTGGAGCCGGGTGGGGACGGGGACCCTGGAGCAGCAGGTGAGTCTGGGCTGTGGGGCGGGGGGGAGCTGCCGGTCCCTGGGTCCCCGGCCCAGCCTCGCCTCTCCCTGAGCTTCCGTTCAGGCAGGTCAGAGCCTTCGATTCGCCCGAGCGCTGAGGGATCGAAGCAGCTATTTTGGGGGCGGGGGGCTGCATCCTGGGAACCCCTGGGCCAAATGACTCCAAATTTGCACCACAGACTCTACACCAGCCCCCGTTGCTGCACCCCGAGCCTTCACCCCGGTCTCCCCATGCACGCCCGCGTTAGAGCAATGTGACCCTTACACTTAGCGTCTCCGGAGAGTGGCTCTATCTGGGGTAGCCCTGGACCGAAGCCCCCCAGACCTGCCCCCTTAACTCTGCCCCGGCTCTGACGCGCCCTCGCAGCTCTCAGACCAGCCCGCGTCTGGCTGTGACCCCAGCGCTCGCCGCGGTACCAGCTCCGAGACCCCAAGCGTCGGGCTGCGGGGAACAAAACGCCCCGAAGCCACGAGCGATGGGCACAGCTGAGGGTCTCCGAGCGGCTGGGAGAGCCTCGAACTCACAGCCCGCGTCAGGCTGTGACCCCAGCGCTCACCGCGGTACCAGCTCCGAGACCCCAAGCGTCGGGCTGCGGGGAACAAAACGCCCCGAAGCCACGAGCGATGGGCACAGCTGAGGGTCTCCGAGCGGCTGGGAGAGTCTCGAACTCACAGCCCGCGTCTGGCTGTGACCCCAGCGCTCGCCGCGGTACCAGCTCCGAGACCCCAAGCGTCGGGCTGCGGGGAACAAAACGCCCCGAAGCCACGAGCGATGGGCACAGCTGAGGGTCTCCGAGCGGCTGGGAGAGCCTCGAACTCACAGCCCGCGTCAGGCTGTGACCCCAGCGCTCGCCGCGGTACCAGCTCCGAGACCCCAAGCACTGAGCTGCGGGGAACAAAACGCCCCGAAGCCACGAACGATGGGCACAGCTGAGGGTCTCCGAGCGGCTGGGAGAGTCTCGAACTCACAGCCCATGGGTGCGGCTCACGGTCAGCACGTCCCCCCGAGGGGCCCGGCTGCCTGCAAACCCTCTGGCATCAGCCCAGCCCCCGTCCTGCTGCATGATCCCGTGTCCCTCGCTGGCGCCTCAGTGTGGCTTGACCCAGGTTGGGGCTCCCAGTGTGCCCCCCGCTTGCAGTGCGGCTTCCCCCATGGGGCAGCGGGGGCTGGGCGCTAGCGGGGGGCACCCCGAGGGCTGAGCTGGGCTTGGGGAGGGGCGCGGCCGGAGTTCCGTGGTATTCCGTTGGTGCCACGTGGTATTTGGGGGGGTCTTTGTCTGCGGAACCCCTGCCTCAAACCACCTCTGGTTAGCACCACGCACCCCCACCCCCACCCCAAGGCCCAGCCAGGCTCCGCTCTGAGTCAGCCGGTGGATTTCGGAGCCCTTAGAGAAACCAGCGACTCTCACCCTGGCCTGTCAGCACCGCTGCCTCCCCGCCGCACTGGACCCGCTCCCGGGGCAGGGTCGCGCTGGGCACCCCGCCGGCCGCGTGTCCGAGGCCCAACGAGACCCCGCGGCTGGACAAACTGAGACAGGGACTCGGGGCAGATTCTCCCCAGCGAGGGGAACGACCCTCGGACTGACGGGCCCCGGGCTGGGCCGGGGTCTCTGTCCCTGGCACGGGTAACTCCAGGGAGACGTTTCTCTGAGCTCTGCGCCTCGCAGGGGTTAACCCAGGGTAGGGCAATGGCCCGGGCTGGGCCGGGGTCTCTGTCCCTGGCACGGGTAACTCCAGGGAGACGTTTCTCTGAGCTCTGCGCTGGGCCTCGCAGGGGTTAACCCAGGGTAGGGCAATGGCCCGGGCTGGGCCGGGGTCCGTCCCTGGCACGGGTAACTCCAGGGAGACGTTTCTCTGAGCTCTGCGCTGGGCCTCGCAGGGGTTAACCCAGGGTAGGGCGATGGCCCGGGCTGGGCCGGGGTCTCTGTCCCTGGCACGGGTAACTCCAGGGAGACGTTTCTCTGAGCTCTGCGCTGGGCCTCGCAGGGGTTAACCCAGGGTAGGGCAATGGCCCCAGGCTGGGCCGGGGTCCGTCCCTGGCACGGGTAACTCCAGGGAGACGTTTCTCTGAGCTCTGCACTGGGCCTCGCAGGGGTTAACCCAGGGTAGGGCAATGGCCCCAGGCTGGGCCGGGGTCTCTGTCCCTGGCACGGGTAACTCCAGGGAGACGTTTCTCTGAGCTCTGCACTGGGCCTCGCAGGGGTTAACCCAGGGTAGGGCAATGGCCCGGGCTGGGCCGGGGTCTCTGTCCCTGGCACGGGTAACTCCAGGGAGACGTTTCTCTGAGCTCTGCGCTGGGCCTCGCAGGGGTTAACCCAGGGTAGGGCGATGGCCCGGGCTGGGCCGGGGTCTCTGTCCCTGGCACGGGTAACTCCAGGGAGACGTTTCTCTGAGCTCTGCACTGGGCCTCGCAGGGGTTAACCCAGGGTAGGGCAATGGCCCCAGGCTGGGCCGGGGTCTCTGTCCCTGGCACGGGTAACTCCAGGGAGACGTTTCTCTGAGCTCTGCGCTGGGCCTCGCAGGGGTTAACCCAGGGTAGGGCAATGGCCCCAGGCTGGGCCGGGGTCCGTCCCTGGCACGGGTAACTCCAGGGAGACGTTTCTCTGAGCTCTGCGCTGGGCCTCGCAGGGGTTAACCCAGGGTAGGGCAATGGCCCGGGCTGGGCCGGGGTCTCTGTCCCTGGCACGGGTAACTCCAGGGAGACGTTTCTCTGAGCTCTGCACTGGGCCTCGCAGGGGTTAACCCAGGGTAGGGCAATGGCCCGGGCTGGGCCGGGGTCTCTGTCCCTGGCACGGGTAACTCCAGGGAGACGTTTCTCTGAGCTCTGCGCTGGGCCTCGCAGGGGTTAACCCAGGGTAGGGCAATGGCCCGGGCTGGGCCGGGGTCTCTGTCCCTGGCACGGGTAACTCCAGGGAGACATTTCTCTGAGCTCTGCACTGGGCCTCGCAGGGGTTAACCCAGGGTAGGGCAATGGCCCGGGCTGGGCCGGGGTCTCTGTCCCTGGCACGGGTAACTCCAGGGGAGACGTTTCTCTGAGCTCTGCGCTGGGCCTCGCAGGGGTTAACCCAGGGTAGGGCGATGGCCCGGGCTGGGCCGGGGTCTCTGTCCCTGGCACGGGTAACTCCAGGGAGACGTTTCTTCTGAGCTCTGCACTGGGCCTCGCAGGGGTTAACCCAGGGTAGGGCAATGGCCCCAGGCTGGGCCGGGGTCTCTGTCCCTGGCACGGGTAACTCCAGGGAGACGTTTCTCTGAGCTCTGCGCTGGGCCATGCAGGGGTTAACCCAGGGTAGGGCAATGGCCCCAGGCTGGGCCGGGGTCTCTGTCCCTGGCACGGGTAACTCCAGGGAGACGTTTCTCTGAGCTCTGCGCTGGGCCTCGCAGGGGTTAACCCAGGGTAGGGCAATGGCCCGGGCTGGGCCGGGGTCTCTGTCCCTGGCACGGGTAACTCCAGGGAGACGTTTCTCTGAGCTCTGCGCTGGGCCTCGCAGGGGTTAACCCAGGGTAGGGCAATGGCCCCAGGCTGGGCCGGGGTCTCTGTCCCTGGCACGGGTAACTCCAGGGAGACGTTTCTCTGAGCTGGGCCACGCAGGGGTTAACCCAGGGTAGGGCAATGGCCCCAGGCTGGGCCGGGGTCTCTGTCCCTGGCACGGGTAACTCCAGGGAGACGTTTCTCTGAGCTGGGCCACGCAGGGTTAACCCAGGGTAGGGCAATGGCCCGGGCTGGGCCGGGGTCTCCGTCCCTGGCACGGGTAACTCCAGGGAGACGTTTCTCTGAGCTCTGCGCTGGGCCTCGCAGGGGTTAACCCAGGGTAGGGCAATGGCCCGGGCTGGGCCGGGGTCTCCGTCCCTGGCACGGGTAACTCCAGGGAGACGTTTCTCTGAGCTCTGCGCTGGGCCTCGCAGGGGTTAACCCAGGGTAGGGCAATGGCCCGGGCTGGGCCGGGGTCTCTGTCCCTGGCACGGGTAACTCCAGGGAGACGTTTCTCTGAGCTCTGCGCTGGGCCTCGCAGGGGTTAACCCAGGGTAGGGCGATGCCCGGGCTCTCCAGGGGGTCTGACCAGCTGGGCGCGGGGCCCCTCTGGCCTGGGGACGACAGTGCTGGGGGTGGTCCCCTGACCCCTCCTTCCCCGCGACTCACTGCAGGGCGCAGAGACCGAACGTGTGAGCCCCCAGACCCATCGCGGGATGGGTCTGGGTCAGGCCCTGCCCAGCCCCACAGGGACAGGGGCGCCTGCCCCACACGGCTCCTGCTCTGGGACGCCGAGCCCCACACGAAGGGGGAGGGAGGGAGCTGCAGTCAGTGCCTGGCTTTGCAGCACGAGCAGACGCATCAGCTCCCCCCTGGCCCCCTGGCCCCCTGGCCCCCTGGCCCCCTGGCCCCCTGGCCCTGCCCTTCCATAGCCGCCGGCTCCTGCCCGGCCTCAGGTGGGTGAGTGCTGGGGAGGAGCTGGCAGCGGTGGGGCTCCCACGCGTTCCAAGTCACAGGTCACTGGGCCCTTCTCCAGCCAGGGCTTCGCTTCCGCGTCTCTCCTGGGGATTTTTGTGTCTATCTAGATTCTTCGGTGGCCATCCCCATAGTGTCTGGGCGCCTCCCAGGAGCCTAAGAAGCTTGGTTTTGGTCTGGACCTCCGTACAAGTGTGAAAGCGAGGGGCTGTCCCCGGGGGAAGCCGGGCGAGGAGGAGGGGTGTGAGTGCAGTGAGGAGGGGTGTGAATTCTCATTTCATGTGGCAGGGAGTTCCACAGTCTGTGTCCAGCCCATGGGAAGGGTCGGCCTCCCAGGGTCACAAGGCTCCCCCTGCTGGGCGACAGCTGCATAGTTCCAGCCGCGTGCGGCTGTCTGGGGGCAGGGAGGGAGGCGACTCTTCCATCCATCGCCTTTAAGGCCAGAAGGGAGCTTTAGCTCCTCTCTGACTCCGGGCAATCGCAGCCGCCACGTCTCACCAGTGACCCCGCTGTGAGCCGAGTAGCGCGGGTTAGCCCGCAGCATTTCAGTCCTCGGGAGACTAAACGTGTGCCAGGCAGAGACCAGAAGGGACCAAGGCCCCTGCGACGGCCGGGCCACTGGGCAGGTGGGATCCGCCCGGTATCTCTCGGGGCCGGTGCCGGGCAGGGCTGTGAACGTCACGACTGCTGACGGGGTCAAGAGCCGGGTGCCGGGGGATCTGTCACTGAGCAGGCAGCTGCTGCTGGTACCGATGCCGCAGCCTGTCTCTGGACACGGGGCTTTGTCCGTAGGCAGAGAGCGGTGCCCTGCTCCGGCCTGCCCCTCGCCCAGCCTGGGTCTGAGCCCTGCGCTCGTCGGGCCAGGCACAGACGGGGGGTGACCGGATCTGCCTCCCTGGCGCTGTGCGTGTCCCAGGGCAGTGTGGGGGACGGGGCCCCCGCGCTCTGCTGGCGGAGTTACCCTGTGGGGCAGACGCCTCTGCTGGCCGGCGCTCGTTGCGAAGGAGAGCGTCAGAGCGCTGCCCTCTTCCCCCAGTGTCACCTGAGCCGGGAAGAGCCTAAACAGCCAGTGGCTACGGGCCCCACGGGAGTGCCTCGCCGCCTGGGCCCAACGGGCCCATCTAGCCCGGTCTCTGGGTGCCGCAGCAGCCAGCACCGGCCACACGCGCAGCAGAGGCACTGTTAATAAATAATTTTATTATGGGAGCACAGAGCAGCCCCAGCCATGGTCCAGGCCCCCAGCGTGTCAGGCGCTGTACGTTATATATTAGGTGTTTTACGGTAGTGCCCAGCAGCCCCAGCCATGGTCCAGGCCCCCAGCGTGTCAGGCGCTGTACGTTATATATTAGGTGTTTTACGGTAGTGCCCAGCAGCCCCAGCCACGGCCCAGGCACCCAGCGTGTCAGGCGCTGTACGTTATATATTAGGTGTATTTCGGTAGTGCCCAGCAGCCCCAGCCGTGCCCCAGGACCCCAGCGTGTCAGGCGCTGTACGTTATACATTAGGTGTATTACGGTAGTGCCCAGCAGCCCCAGGGGCCCAGCCCCCCATGTGCCAGGCGCTGTACGTTATATATTAGGTGTATTACGATAGCGCCCATGGGCCCAGGACCCCAGCGTGCCAGGCACTGTACGTTATACATTAGGTGTATTACGGTAGTGCCCAGCAGCCACAGGGGCCCAGGCCCCCAGTGTGCCAGGCGCTGTATGTTGTGTATTACGGTAGTGCCCAGCAGTCCCAGCGGCCCAGGCCCCCAGTGTGCCAGTCGCTGTACGTTATATATTAGGTGTATTACGGTAGTGCCTGGCAGCCCCAGCCGTGCCCCAGGCCCCCAGCGTGTCAGGCGCTGTACGTTATATATTAGGTGTATTACGGTAGTGCCCGGCAGCCCCAGCCATGGCCCAGGCCCCCAGCGTGTCAGGCGCTGTATGTTATATTATTAGGTGTATTACGGTAGTGCCCAGCAGTCCCAGCCGCCCAGGCCCCCAGCGTGTCAGGCGCTGTACGTTATATATTAGGTGTATTACGATAGCGCCCATGGGCCCAGGACCCCAGCGTGCCAAGCACTGGACAGACACAGAACAGACGGGCCCTGCCCCCGTAGCCCTGGCCAGGGCAGTAATGGGCTGACCCGTCCCCAGGGGACGTCCCCCCCGCATCAGTCACCGACTCCCGCCCCAGAGCACAGGGGTGCCTAGCGAGGCGCTCGATGGGCTCTCTGCCCACGCCCTGCCCACGCTGGCACCGGGTAACCCCAGGTGTCAGTGGCAGCAGGTAGCGCACTGGGCTGGCGCTCAGGAGACCCAGGTGCTATTCCCAGCCCAGCCAGCTGGGTCAGTCAAGTCCCCGCCCCGTGCCTCAGTTTCCCCATCTGTGTGATGGGGTGCGGAGCCTGCCCTCCTTTGCAGCGTGCGTTGCGATCTCTGGGGGCAGCGCCGGGGATTGTTGTCAGCGCCTGGTGGTTGTTTCCGGAGGATGTGGGGGGGGGGGCACCCTCCTGTAACCGCAGGTGCTGGGATCCTGCGCTGAGGGAGGGGTGTCCCGGGGGGGCGGGGGGTGGTCGCCCGGACTGTGTCAGAGCTGCTGGGAATTAACGCTCTGCGGCGTCCTGCATCATCGCGGTGACCTCGCTGCAGGGCCTCCTCGGAGGGACAACGCCCACAGCCCTGGTCACCGACCCAGGTGGGTCCCCGGCCCGGAGCAGGATCAAACTCGCAGAGCCCCTACCCTGTGCGCTAACAGACCCACCGCTGAAGCGGCCCATCGGCCTCGGTGCGTCCCAGCCACCAGGAGCCGGGACAGGGCCAGACTGCGCCAGGATGGGCTGCAAACGCACACGCCTTATGAGACCCTGGAGAGGGAAATGGCTCTGGGAGGGGAGTGGGGGCTAGCGGTCAGAGCAGGGGGGCTGGGAGCCAGGACTCCTGGGTTCTCTCCCTGGCTCTGGGAGAGGAGTGGGGGCTAGTGGTTAGAGCAGGGGGCTGGGAGCCAGGACTCCTGGGTTCTCTCCCTGGCTCTGGGAGAGGAGTGGGGGCTAGTGGTTAGAGCAGGGGGGCTGGGAGCCAGGACTCCTGGTTCTCTCCCTGGCTCTGGGAGGGGAGTGGGGGCTAGTGGTCAGAGCAGCGGGGGGCTGTGAACCAGGACTCCTGGGTTCTATCCCCGGCTCTGGGAGAGGAGTGGGGGCTAGTGGTTAGAGCAGGGGGCTGGGAGCCAGGACTCCTGGGTTCTATCCCTGGCTCTGGGAGGGGAGTGGGCTAGTGGTCAGAGCAGTGGGGGCTGGAAGCCAGGACTCCTGGGTTCTATCCCGGCTCTGGGAGGGGAGTGGGGGCTAGTGGGTCAGAGCAGTGGGGGCTGGGAGCCAGGACTCCTGGGTTCTATCCCGGCTCTGGGAGGGGAGTGGGGGCTAGTGGTCAGAGCAGTGGGGGCTGGAAGCCAGGACTCCTGGGTTCTATCCCGGCTCTGGGAGGGGAGTGGGGCTGGTGGGTCAGAGCAGGGGGGGCTGGGAGCCAGGACTCCTGGGTTCGATCTCTGGGTGGGGAGGAACCAGTGCTACATTCCTATCCCTCTGTCCAAATTCCACGCCCCACCCCCCCCCTTTGTGGCTGAGGACATGGGCAGCCATCCAGAGAGCATTCCCCATTGCACCAGAGAGGATCTTTAATGGGGGGGGGATTATAACAGCCACCCTCTCCGTACACACCGCACGCGGTCAGCACCCCAAATTGGGCACCCACTCCCTATAGCCCTGCCCCAGTGCGGAGAGTGCCAGGGCTCGTCTGCCAGGCGGGGGTGTGAGGGTGTTGTGCCTGCCGGGGAGGGGGAGGGGGTAACCGGGGGGGAAGTGGGGGGGGGGGTTGGCTGCCAGGCTTGAGGAGGTGGGTGAGTAATGGGGGAATCGTATGACAACCTAGGAGGGAGCCCTGGTCTAGGGCGACCCCTGGTGGGGGGAGTGGGATTGTACCAGAGGGTGGGGTATTTGGCACATCCCCCTGTGCTGAGGGATCTGGGGGGCTGGGGAGAGGCTAGGGGGTCTGATCAGATCATTATATCCCTGTATTGCCCTGCTGAGCTGTACAGGGCAGAGGACTCCAAGTCTGTAGGGATGGGGGGTCTATCCTGGAGTTCCTCTAGCCCTTTATGGACTGCTATACACAGCGGGGTGCATGGGAGGCAGTCCTTGCTCTCTGTCTGGAGGGGGTGGCAGGGTCTGGTCCCTATATCCACCTATAGCCCCAGTATACAAGTGTAGTCTGTATGGGCGCTGGGGAGAAGTTGCGAATGGGTGTGTGTAGGGATCTGTATTCAGGTCATTATAGCTCTGTATTGGCCCGCTGGTCTATATAGGGTAGCTGGCTCTAATTTGGATGGGGCTTGAGGTCAGCAATCAGGTCATTATATCGTTATTTTGTCCTACTTGCATCAGGCACTTGGAGCTGAGAAGGGGAGGTCTCTATAGCCATGTATAGGCCCCAGTATATACAGCAACAGTGCGGGGGAGGGGTGCAGGAGGTGCTGGGTCCGTACAGGCTCCATGGGGGATCTGGTCTGAGCCGTCCTCGCTGCGGTGCCCGGCTGGCACGGAGACATGTCCCGTCTCGGTCCCACAGATCCCAACTCCGTGGCGAGCAGGGGCTAAGCGGGGGGGCGACAGGACGAGTCGGGATCCTCCGTTGGGGCAGGGGGACTGGAGCCAGGGGTCTCGGTGCCCAGGGGCGTTAGGTGCTGCCTACAGGGTAAACACAGCGAGAGAGGCGTGAATGACCCGGGACAGACAGACGGATGGAGAGACAGAAGGAGGCAGACAGACGGACGGATGGAGAGACAGAGACAGAGAGGGGCAGACAGAGAGACAGAGACAGGAGGCAAACAGACAGACGGATGGAGAGACAGAGACAGAGGGGGGCAGACAGACGGATGGAGAGACAGAGACAGAGGGGGGCAGACAGACGGATGGAGAGACAGAGATGGGGGTGTATGGAGGGATGGTCGGAGGGAGGGGTCTGTGGGGAGAGGAATGGAGGGGTGTGGGGAGATGGGGGTGTGGGGTGAGGGGTCTGTGTGGGGATGGGGGGATGAGGGGAGGGATGGTTGGAGGAATGGAGGGTTGGGGGAGGGGTCTGTGGGGAGATGGGGGTGTGGGGGGATGGGAAGATGAGGGGAGGGATGGGTGGAGGGGTGGTGGGGAGGGGTCTGTGGGGGGAGGAATGGAGGGGTGTGGGGAGGGGGTCTGTGTGGGCATGGGGGGATGAAGGGAGGGATAGAGGGAGGGGTGGAGGGGTATGGGGAGGGGTCCGTGGGGGGAGGGGGATCTGTGTGGGCATGGGGGGATGAGGGGAGGGATGGAGGGAGGAGTGGAGGGGTATGGGGAGGGGTCCGTGGGGGGAGGGATGGGGGGATGGTCGGAGGGGTGGAGGGGTTGTGGGAGGGGTCCGTGGGGGGAGGGATGGGGGGATGGTCGGAGGGGTGGAGGAGTATGGGGAGGGGTCCGTGGGGGGAGGGATGGGGGGATGGTCGGAGGGATGGAGGGGTATGGGGAGGGGTCTGTGGGGGGAGGGATGGGGGGATGGTCGGAGGGGGTGGAGGGGTTGTGGGGAGGGGTCTGTGTGGGCATGGGGGGATGAGGGGAGGGATAGAGGGAGGGGTGGAGGGGTATGGGGAGGGGTCCGTGGGGGGAGGGATGGGGGGATGGTCGGAGGGTGGAGGGGTTGTGGGGAGGGGTCTGTGTGGGCATGGGGGATGAGGGGAGGGATAGAGGGAGGGGTGGAGGGGTATGGGGAGGGGTCTGTGGGGGGAGGGATGGGGGGATGGTCGGAGGGGTGGAGGGGTTGTGGGGAGGGGTCTGTGTGGGCATGGGGGATGAGGGGAGGGATAGAGGGAGGGGTGGAGGGGTATGGGGAGGGGTCCGTGGGGGGAGGGATGGGGGGATGGTCGGAGGGGTGGAGGGGTTGTGGGGAGGGGTCTGTGGGAGGAGGGGTGGGGGGATGGTCGGAGGGTGGAGCGGTTGTGGGGAGGGGTCTATGGGGAGATGGGGGGCGTGGGGGGGGACGCAGGGACACTCAGCCAGCCGGGCGGCTGTTACCTCCAGCATAGTTGTGCCCTGCGAGGGGAGAATAACCTGGAAGGGGAAGGAAACAGAGTCAGTCAGAGGTGATCCTGCCCCCCCCCCCCCGTGCTCTGCCCCGGCCAGCAGGGGGCAGCGGGGCACACAGACACACACACTCACCAGCAGGGGGCAGCAGGGGGGGGACACACACGCGCACACACACGCACACACTCACCAGCAGGGGACACACACACACACACACACCAGCAGGGGGCAGCAGGTGACACACACACGCGCACACACACGCGCACACACACGCACACACTCACCAGCAGGGGACACACACACACACACACACACACACTCACCAGCAGGGGGCAGCAGGGGACACACACACGCGCACACACATGCACACACTCACCAGCAGGGGACACACACACACACACACACACGCGCACACACACTCTCACCAGCAGGGGACACGCGCGCACACACACACACTCACCAGCAGGGGGCCGCAGGGGACACACACACACACACACGCGCACACACACTCTCACCAGCAGGGGACACGCGCGCACACACACACACTCACCAGCAGGGGGCAGCGACACACACACACACACACACACACACACACACCCCAGCAGGGGGCACGGGGACACACACACACACACACACCAGCAGGGAGCACGGGGACACACACACACACACACACACACAGACATACACTCACCAGCAGGGGGCATGGGGACGCACGCACACACACACACACACACACACACACATACAATCAATCCCCAGCACCCGGGAAATGCGCCTCACATTGTCCCCGTCTCTTGCAGGGACCCCGGAGACCCCCCCGTTGGGAATTGGGTTGGGGGCTCAGGACCCCAGGCGAGGGGGACACATGGCCCCCCCACACACACACACCCCTTACCCGGGGCGGGCGCCCTCCACCAGAACACCAGGCCGGTGAGCAGGGAGACGAGGCCCAGGCTCAGCACCACGACGGCCACGCTCACCTTGACCGTCAGCCCCGGGGACAGGCCGGGCCCTGGGGGACACAGCGGGGGAGGGGTTAACGGGGGGTAGACTGGGGAGCCCCCCACAGCACCCCTGCACCCCAGCCGGAGTCCTACCCAGATCCCCTAACCCCAGATCCCCTTCACCCCGGGCCTCTGTACCCGCTCCCTGCCCCCAGACCACTGACCCCCAGCACCCCATGCCCCTGTCCTGCCCCCCTCCTGCTGAACCCCCCAGTACGCCCTCCCCTGACCCTATACTCCTGCCCCTGCACACCCCCACCCCAAACCCCCTTCCCCCACTCCCTGCCCTGCCCCCCAGCATGCCCTTCCCCTGCCCTGTACCCCTCTCCTGCTGCCCCCCATCACCCCACCCACCCAGCACTCTCCTCCCCCCATGCCCCTGCCCCCCATACCCCGCCCTGCCCGGCTCACCCCACTGCTCCTGGAGGGGCTCGGGCAGGCTGGGGTGCTGCACGTGGCAGGTGTAGGTGTCCCCGGGTTTGGGGGTGGTGAGGCAGGCTGACGTGGGTCTGGTAGGTCCAGTCGCCGTTGGCCAGCGCCGGGTTGGGGCCGTTCTCGGGGGCTCGACGGGGCGGCCGTTCCGCAGCCAGGTGAGCAGCACGTCCGCGGGTAGAAGCCCCAGACGTAGCAGGTGAGGCGCGTGGTCCCCGCGGGGTTCGACAGGGCCGTGGAGACGATGCGGACACTAGGGGGTGCTGTCGGGGGGAGTCACTGTATGGACAAGCTCCTGGTCCCCCCCACCGCCCCCACCACACACGGGGATCAGACCACGGGCCCCCTGGCACC